>JARYGA010003842.1:0-75334 GCA_030545235.1 Helianthus tuberosus | reverse complement strand
ATTTTCGATTTCAAGCAAGCCATTCCAAGCATCTACAAACATCAAAGGTCACATATTAGGAGTCTTGGTGCACTCGGAGCGCGAAGGACCACTTTCTTTGGCTTTTATCCACTCGTTTTTCATCAAGAACCTTCCCTAGCCTCGAGCTAGAGGTATAACACTTAAATCTCATATTCGAACTTATCTAAAGTGGTTAAAAGGGTTTTTGTCGGTTAATGTAACACCTGTGTCATTTCAACCATCAAACAAAGACCAAACCAATGAAATATTGTATTTCATACTTTGGATTTGTAAAAAAAAATATGTGTATCATTTGCACATATCAACTCTTGTTCAATTTTAAGCTTTAAATCGCTTTCTGGAGGGTTATACGCGCTCTGATGCGTAAATATAACCAGTTTAATCCAACAAACACTCCGGAATAGTGAAATAGGCTTAACATACCTTAAATAACCTTTACATAACTTAGAAATAAGTTTTAAAGGCTTTGGTATGGCAAAAACAAGTTATATCGCTTACAGGGACTAAATATGACAAACTGCGAAAGTATGCCAATTTGAACTGTAACAGACATTCCGGAGCATGACCATAAGTTAAACATACCATAAATATCCTTCACATAGCTTAGAAATAGGTTTTGAGGTGTTCGGTGTGCTAAAATAAACTTTTGGGTCATTCAGGGACTAAAAGTGTCAAAAAGTGCACAAGTTTGCATTTTCGCGCATATCTTACGTTCTGGATGCATCTGGATATCCAAAAATTTATGTAAGCATGACTACATTATATTTTAGTGTTCGCCATAAGAAAAATCCATTCGTCGCGTCATTTGGATCGTTTTTCGCGCTTATGCGCATTCCGTCGTAATTAAGCGAACATCGCGTTCGTACGACCAAACGAACCATCATCCTAGATATTTTTGAGCATGTTTTGAGTTCCCTATACTTTAACTTCATTTTAGAGCCTTGAAATGAGGTTAACGGGGTTCAAACGCATCGAAAATCGCTTAAACGAAGTGCAGGGACCATTTCTGGAAAATCTGCCAAAACAGGGGCCTAGCGTGACGCGACGGGCCTTAGCGTCACGCGAGCCCCCTTCTGGACCAGATTAAGTGTATTTGACAGCTGGTTGCAGCTGTTTTGCACTCCCTAACCCCTTGCCAAGTGTTGATTCCTTATGGTGGTGAGCATTTTGAGGCACCACAACTTCCCGACAAGTGTACGCCTTGGATCGTGGCACGTTTTCCATGAAACGATCTTAACGGTTCTCCGAATACTATAAATACCCATCCACCCTCAACCCCAAAACCCACAAATCTGATTAAGAAAGCTCTAAGTTGGAACCTTCGTTTCATACCTGAGCTATTTTGATCTGGGTTAGCATTCGGGGACCCTTCGTAAGTATTCTTTCGTTCTTTTCCTTATTTTTACTGCTTTTCGAGTCAGAAAGTCAAACTTTGTTTGACTTTCAGCGTTGACCAGTAATGGTCAATGCGAAGTTCGTTTGAACTTCGCAACGTGATTGTAATCACGATGGTCATAGTCCCTTGGGACTATGCCTACTGATTACCACGTTGTCTAGGGTCGTAGGGTAGGCGATCTAATAAATCGCCTATACCTTCGAACCCGACCCAGTTTGGTCGATCATTAGGATCCGACCAAATACATTAGGTGACCATAGTAGGTAGGGAATAACCTTCCGAGGTTATACCCTATGGTCACATCGTTTAAGTAGTTGTATGATAGGTAGTTTATATGCCTTAGGTAAATTACCAAAATACCCTTTTCATACATAATTGGTAATTTAGCATATGTAACCTAAACTTTTGTCACGTAACTGATTATGTAACATGTTTAGGCATATAATACTTGTCATAGGACTAGTTAGGCGGTCCGAACGCGTTTCACGCGCACGACGCGTTAAAGTAGCATAAGCTACCTAAACGGGTCATAATGGGTCGTAAGCTATTATGTTAGGTTTCATTTAGTATGTAGGCTTTGTTAAACCATATCACACGAGTCTCCACACTCGTTTGGTTTACAAGCCCTAATACTACCCAGTCTTCCGATTTAGGTCCGGTTATTTAACATAGTTACCTATATTAGGTGCCGTTTGATTTCCGTGATCTCTAGCTTTGCTTGGTGGTTATCCTAGGACTTCTGAGCAATCTCAAGTGAGTACATAGACCCCTCTTTTACTGTTTTCCAAACTGTTTTGGGGTGGAACACATGTGCCTACTTGTTACTTTCATGCTTTCCCGTTTTCAATCATATACTTCCTATGTTCATTAGTACATTTATAGTACATGATTTCATTACAGTTTATGCTATGTATGCCCATTGAGTGCGTACTTAGTACATCGTTTTACATTACATTTTATGCTATGTATGTCCATTGTGAGCATACTTAGTACAGTTGATTTCATCACATGCTTATATTTTCTGATTTCAAAGTATAATTGATTATACATGTTATTACTTATCATTTGACAAACTAAATGACTATCTATGGTTTAAACATTTATTTCTCAAAGAACATAAAATAAACTGTTGAATTGTACTTATTTTATGTTCACCAGACCGATTGTTAGTATGATATAGCGCTATAGGATTTGACACCCCATTCCTGTTGTCATGGAATGTCTGAAACCAATTTGTTGCTCCAACCAAATAGGGATTGCCTTTGTGGTATTTCTATAGTCTCAAAGGTGTATTTTGATGCACCAGGTCTGAATGAATTCTTAAATCACACTATTAAAGTATATTTTTATATACTCTCATGTGTGGTATTGTACAAACCAACATATATTTTGTTGAACATCCAAAGCATATTTTGATATGTTATTTACAAAACCAAAACATAGTTTAATATGTTATTTATCACATCCAAAACATATTTCGATATGTTACTTATGAAACCAAAACATAGTTTAATATGTTACTTACAAATCCAAAGTATACTTTTGATATGCTACTATAAGGTTATTCGTTTAACTTTACATTACTTACAATACATAAACATTTCTACAATTGTTAAACATTTTACATTGTTTGGTTTGGTTTGATTAAGTGATTAAGTAACGATGCGTGTGTAATATGATACAAGCATGGTGGATACGCCGCTGGTACTTCCTATATATAAGTGTTTGTATGGTATTACATATTGTAGCGTTATTTGAATCATTTCAGTTTGAGACATAGAACATTTTATACAAGTAACATACTTTTCACAAGACATTGATTTACAAACAACTTATCTTATACAAACTCATTTTTATATGGTTATTCCTTTAACCATACATTATTCACTTATCTATACATATCATCTTATCTTATCGTTTTTCAAATGATTTACAAGACAAAGCAAATTACAAGGTTCATGACTAAACATTTTTCTCAAACATAAGTCATGAATCTTATTTTCACAAAACCTATGTATCTCACAGGCATTTTTATGCTGACGTACCTATTTTCACATGTGTTTTCAGGAGATGAAGCATAGGACTTATCAAGACATACTTAGGCGGACCTGTGCCTTAGTGACATTAAAAGATGCTAGACTAGTTAATTGTGTTGTACTTCTTTGTTTATTTAGACATTGTAACACTTTCTATCAATAAAACAAAACTTCAATTGCCATGGATTTGAGACAATTAATTCTGTTACAACACTCCCCGATGTTTCCGCCACGTTTTGTATGTTCCACGTGGTCGGGGTGTGACAGAAAAGTTGGTATCAGAGCCAATGGTTATAGGGAATTAGGTTATTAGTAATGCTTTGACCTAGTCTATAACTTTCTTAGGACCCTAACGCGAGTTTACTTGCGTTTAGTCATAAAACAATACTGTCACCTATCCTTAGGCGACGACCACAACTAGAACATAAATCTCAAAACCGCTTTGAAAACTAATCATCTGTTCTAGGATGATTTATTACAAGGTTTTGAACCCTCTGTTATAAGATTTTGAACCCCTTTGAATTTTCAAAATCTCGTCAAGGTTTTGGGTTTTAAATAATGTGAACACGTGCAAACTGGAAGGGTGAATGCCTGTATTCTGGGTTTTCTGTCTAGGCAAGCACTTCGTATACATCTCATCAGACGCGAGACCAGTTGTGCTTACCTGGGAATTCTTGGGATGAGTGTTCACTTATAGGCAAGCATGTCTTCGCGATACATTATTTTAATCCATTTACTTTGATTAGTCATTGTGTGTCGTTTGTTGCTTTGTAGTAACAAACAAATGACCACTATCCTTGCTTCCATCAGATTTGTTTCATCTCATTCTTTTCGTCTAAATCTCTCACTCGTTTCCTTTCATGTTTCCTCTTTTAGAATGCCTCCTCGACGCGACAATCAGATGGCAAATGACGAACTGGCGGGAATCATCGCACAGCAAATGGCTATTGCCTTCCCAAATCTTTATGCTCAAATGATGCAAGCCATCAACAACAACAATGCTCCATGCAATTTTAAGAGTTTCAACTCGGCAAAACCGCTCAAGTTTAGTGGTTCTGAGGGAGCAACTGGGCTTCTTCAGTGGTTCGAGAGCATTGAGAATACCTTCCGTCATGTTCTGTGTCCTGAAAATCGTAAGGTTGAGTTTTCTTCAAGTGTGTTTCAGAAGAGGGCTCTCACATGGTGGAACGGAGTGATGAGAGACCGCGGTGCTGAGGTTGCATTAGCACAGACTTGGGCTGAGCTTAGGGCTCTTATGATGAAGGAGTTTTGCCCTCGTCATGAACTACGAGCTTTGGAGAGGGAGTTTGATGATTTGAAGCAAGACAGTGGTGAACATCGAGCCTATACTGACCGTTTTGAAGAATTGAGCCTGTTGTGTCCTGCTATGGTTACTCCTGTGGATAAGGCGATCGAGAAATATACTGATGGTCTTCCTGACCTAGTTCAGGATATTGTTACTGGCAGCAACCCTACTACTGTCAGACAAGCCATTGAACTGTCTGCCACCCTAACTGAATCCCACATCAGGAAGAAAAAGCTTTTTCGAAAAGGCGACCCAAGACCATCTGACAAGACTGCTCCAGCTGAGCCAAAGGAAAAACAGGATGAGGTATCCAAGAAGAAGAAACGCAAGGCCTCTCAAAACTGCGCGATAACTGCTCAAGACAAACAGGTTGCACTAAACCAACCAGCACAACCTCGCAAAAGGCAAAACTATGTTGGTACCGCACCTTTGTGCAACAAGTGCAACCGTCATCATCTAGCGCAAGAGCAATGTCACAAATGTACCCACTGTGGGGGTTGGGACATTTGATCAATGTTTGTCGTTATGCAAATCAAGCTGCTGCAAACCCTGCTGCTGTTCAAGCACGGTTCCCTCCGGGGTCATGTTATAACTGTGGTGACCTTACTCACTACAGAAACAATTGCCCAAGACTTGTTAACGCACCTCCAGTGCGAGGATGAGCATTTAACATCAACGAGGCAAACAGAAACAATGATGCGGCAGTGAACAACTAGTGTTTTGTTATTTCCCTTGGTTGTTATCTTTGACGTTTAAAAAAACAAGTCAGTTGTTATATAAATAAAAATTCGTCGTTTTTATTTTTGCAAAACTGATACAATTGTGTGAATGTTCGATACAACCTTATGATGTCAACCCAAATACAAACTACTCGAATGGTTCTGTCATTTTATGATCACTTGTGATCTCCCCAAGAACCTTAAACATTAGTTTCTTTTAAGAAACAAAGCCAAACTCTTATTGAAAATCCTTCTATTTTTATAGATGGATCATTGGAAATGATTAAAGTGCCAAATGAAATCCATGGATTGGATTCCTAGTGTGCTTTAATTATCTATACCTAAAGATAACAAATTAAAGAATCAAGTTAACTAATTTTGTGCTTATGTGTTTTCTTACATGGTTGTATGTGATCCATCCAAATCCTCATGGAATCTTACATATCTTGTATAAGAGATTCTTAATAGGATATCCAAAGTTACTATCTTAAATCCTTAATGGACTTCTACGTTGTAGTCAAATCCCATGGATTTTTAAAGTACTATATTATAATTGGACCCCTTGGGAGGTCTAGTTAAACAGATTGATTTGAAAATCTGGTTAGAAATATCATGTGATGATATAATTGAAAAGATCCCTTAAGTGGTCTATTTAAGGAGATCGTACGACGGTCTAGTTAATAAGGTCATGTGTTGATCTAGTTGAAAAGACTGTTCGTTGATCTAATTGAAAAGATCCTTTGGTGGTCTAGTCAGGTCTCTTCATGTTTATTCAATTGACTTTTCTCTACGCATTATGAAATGAACTGTGCGGACTGTGCAAGGGATTACGTAATTATGGAGGCCTACATAATTATGCAATTCAGTGCACAGAAACCACAAGAAGTTTTGTCATGTGTTAAAACCTATAGTGATAATAATAATGATACGGGAGAAGTCTTGGACCTCGACAAATGTCATTTATTCTCACACTCCTCAATTCTGATATCAATCACACACCAAGTTTCCTATGATAAGTCTTCATAAGAAACGTTATTCTGTTGGTAGTTCAAAAATTCCATGTTTTACTATTACAAGGAATTCACTTTGAGGGTTAACAAATTCGCTAAGGATCCTAACAGGGCCCAGAGTTTTACTTAAGGGTTCAATGGATCTATTGGAAGGCGAAACCGTCACAGCTGTTTTCACAAGTTTCCTCTAGAATTAAATTTCGGGACGAAATTTCCTAAAGTAGGGGAGACTGTAACACCTGTGTCATTTCAACCATCAAACAAAGACCAAACCAATGAAATATTGTATTTCATACTTGGGATTTGTAAAAAAAAATATGTGTATCATTTGCACATATCAACTCTTGTTCAATTTTAAGCTTTAAATCGCTTTCTGGAGGGTTATACGCGCTCTGATGCGTAAATATAACCAGTTTAATCCAACAAACACTCCGGAATAGTGAAATAGGCTTAACATACCTTAAATAACCTTTACATAACTTAGAAATAAGTTTTAAAGGCTTTGGTATGGCAAAAACAAGTTATATCGCTTACAGGGACTAAATATGACAAACTGCGAAAGTATGCCAATTTGAACTGTAACAGACATTCCGGAGCATGACCATAAGTTAAACATACCATAAATATCCTTCACATAGCTTAGAAATAGGTTTTGAGGTGTTCGGTGTGCTAAAATAAACTTTTGGGTCATTCAGGGACTAAAAGTGTCAAAAAGTGCACAAGTTTGCATTTTCGCGCATATCTTACGTTCTGGATGCATCTGGATATCCAAAAATTTATGTAAGCATGAATACATTATATTTTAGTGTTCGCCATAAGAAAAATCCATTCGTCGCGTCATTTGGATCGTTTTTCGCGCTTATGCGCATTCCGTCGTAATTAAGCGAACATCGCGTTCGTACGACCAAACGAACCATCATCCTAGATATTTTTGAGCATGTTTTGAGTTCCCTATACTTTAACTTCATTTTAGAGCCTTGAAATGAGGTTAACGGGGTTCAAACGCATCGAAAATCGCTTAAACGAAGTGCAGGGACCATTTCTGGAAAATCTGCCAAAACAGGGGCCTAGCGTGACGCGACGGGCCTTAGCGTCACGCGAGCCCCCTTCTGGACCAGATTAAGTGTATTTGACAGCTGGTTGCAGCTGTTTTGCACTCCCTAACCCCTTGCCAAGTGTTGATTCCTTATGGTGGTGAGCATTTTGAGGCACCACAACTTCCCGACAAGTGTACGCCTTGGATCGTGGCACGTTTTCCATGAAACGATCTTAACGGTTCTCCGAATACTATAAATACCCATCCACCCTCAACCCCAAAACCCACAAATCTGATTAAGAAAGCTCTAAGTTGGAACCTTCGTTTCATACCTGAGCTATTTTGATCTGGGTTAGCATTCGGGGACCCTTCGTAAGTATTCTTTCGTTCTTTTCCTTATTTTTACTGCTTTTCGAGTCAGAAAGTCAAACTTTGTTTGACTTTCAGCGTTGACCAGTAATGGTCAATGCGAAGTTCGTTTGAACTTCGCAACGTGATTGTAATCACGATGGTCATAGTCCCTTGGGACTATGCCTACTGATTACCACGTTGTCTAGGGTCGTAGGGTAGGCGATCTAATAAATCGCCTATACCTTCGAACCCGACCCAGTTTGGTCGATCATTAGGATCCGACCAAATACATTAGGTGACCATAGTAGGTAGGGAATAACCTTCCGAGGTTATACCCTATGGTCACATCGTTTAAGTAGTTGTATGATAGGTAGTTTATATGCCTTAGGTAAATTACCAAAATACCCTTTTCATACATAATTGGTAATTTAGCATATGTAACCTAAACTTTTGTCACGTAACTGATTATGTAACATGTTTAGGCATATAATACTTGTCATAGGACTAGTTAGGCGGTCCGAACGCGTTTCACGCGCACGACGCGTTAAAGTAGCATAAGCTACCTAAACGGGTCATAATGGGTCGTAAGCTATTATGTTAGGTTTCATTTAGTATGTAGGCTTTGTTAAACCATATCACACGAGTCTCCACACTCGTTTGGTTTACAAACCCTAATACTACCCAGTCTTCCGATTTAGGTCCGGTTATTTAACATAGTTACCTATATTAGGTGCCGTTTGATTTCCGTGATCTCTAGCTTTGCTTGGTGGTTATCCTAGGACTTCTGAGCAATCTCAAGTGAGTACATAGACCCCTCTTTTACTGTTTTCCAAACTGTTTTGGGGTGGAACACATGTGCCTACTTGTTACTTTCATGCTTTCCCGTTTTCAATCATATACTTCCTATGTTCATTAGTACATTTATAGTACATGATTTCATTACAGTTTATGCTATGTATGCCCATTGAGTGCGTACTTAGTACATCGTTTTACATTACATTTTATGCTATGTATGTCCATTGTGAGCATACTTAGTACAGTTGATTTCATCACATGCTTATATTTTCTGATTTCAAAGTATAATTGATTATACATGTTATTACTTATCATTTGACAAACTAAATGACTATCTATGGTTTAAACATTTATTTCTCAAAGAACATAAAATAAACTGTTGAATTGTACTTATTTTATGTTCACCAGACCGATTGTTAGTATGATATAGCGCTATAGGATTTGACACCCCATTCCTGTTGTCATGGAATGTCTGAAACCAATTTGTTGCTCCAACCAAATAGGGATTGCCTTTGTGGTATTTCTATAGTCTCAAAGGTGTATTTTGATGCACCAGGTCTGAATGAATTCTTAAATCACACTATTAAAGTATATTTTTATATACTCTCATGTGTGGTATTGTACAAACCAACATATATTTTGTTGAACATCCAAAGCATATTTTGATATGTTATTTACAAAACCAAAACATAGTTTAATATGTTATTTATCACATCCAAAACATATTTCGATATGTTACTTATGAAACCAAAACATAGTTTAATATGTTACTTACAAATCCAAAGTATACTTTTGATATGCTACTATAAGGTTATTCGTTTAACTTTACATTACTTACAATACATAAACATTTCTACAATTGTTAAACATTTTACATTGTTTGGTTTGGTTTGATTAAGTGATTAAGTAACGATGCGTGTGTAATATGATACAAGCATGGTGGATACGCCGCTGGTACTTCCTATATATAAGTGTTTGTATGGTATTACATATTGTAGCGTTATTTGAATCATTTCAGTTTGAGACATAGAACATTTTATACAAGTAACATACTTTTCACAAGACATTGATTTACAAACAACTTATCTTATACAAACTCATTTTTATATGGTTATTCCTTTAACCATACATTATTCACTTATCTATACATATCATCTTATATTATCGTTTTTCAAATGATTTACAAGACAAAGCAAATTACAAGGTTCATGACTAAACATTTTTCTCAAACATAAGTCATGAATCTTATTTTCACAAAACCTATGTATCTCACAGGCATTTTTATGCTGACGTACCTATTTTCACATGTGTTTTCAGGAGATGAAGCATAGGACTTATCAAGACATACTTAGGCGGACCTGTGCCTTAGTGACATTAAAAGATGCTAGACTAGTTAATTGTGTTGTACTTCTTTGTTTATTTAGACATTGTAACACTTTCTATCAATAAAACAAAACTTCAATTGCCATGGATTTGAGACAATTAATTCTGTTACAACACTCCCCGATGTTTCCGCCACGTTTTGTATGTTCCACGTGGTCGGGGTGTGACAGAAAAGTTGGTATCAGAGCCAATGGTTATAGGGAATTAGGTTATTAGTAATGCTTTGACCTAGTCTATAACTTTCTTAGGACCCTAACGCGAGTTTACTTGCGTTTAGTCATAAAACAATACTGTCACCTATCCTTAGGCGACGACCACAACTAGAACATAAATCTCAAAACCGCTTTGAAAACTAATCATCTGTTCTAGGATGATTTATTACAAGGTTTTGAACCCTCTGTTATAAGATTTTGAACCCCTTTGAATTTTCAAAATCTCGTCAAGGTTTTGGGTTTTAAATAATGTGAACACGTGCAAACTGGAAGGGTGAATGCCTGTATTCTGGGTTTTCTGTCTAGGCAAGCACTTCGTATACATCTCATCAGACGCGAGACCAGTTGTGCTTACCTGGGAATTCTTGGGATGAGTGTTCACTTATAGGCAAGCATGTCTTCGCGATACATTATTTTAATCCATTTACTTTGATTAGTCATTGTGTGTCGTTTGTTGCTTTGTAGTAACAAACAAATGACCACTATCCTTGCTTCCATCAGATTTGTTTCATCTCATTCTTTTCGTCTAAATCTCTCACTCGTTTCCTTTCATGTTTCCTCTTTTAGAATGCCTCCTCGACGCGACAATCAGATGGCAAATGACGAACTGGCGGGAATCATCGCACAGCAAATGGCTATTGCCTTCCCAAATCTTTATGCTCAAATGATGCAAGCCATCAACAACAACAATGCTCCATGCAATTTTAAGAGTTTCAACTCGGCAAAACCGCTCAAGTTTAGTGGTTCTGAGGGAGCAACTGGGCTTCTTCAGTGGTTCGAGAGCATTGAGAATACCTTCCGTCATGTTCTGTGTCCTGAAAATCGTAAGGTTGAGTTTTCTTCAAGTGTGTTTCAGAAGAGCGCTCTCACATGGTGGAATGGAGTGATGAGAGACCGCGGTGCTGAGGTTGCATTAGCACAGATACGTTGATTTTGTCTATAAATTAAACCTTATACACATAATAACTTTATCACTAATCACCACTCACCAAAACTCTCTCTTGCTCTCCCTTCACTCTCGGCCGAACCCCCTCCCCTACACCCATCCATTTTCGATTTCAAGCAAGCCATTCCAAGCATCTACAAACATCAAAGGTCACATATTAGGAGTCTTGGTGCACTCGGAGCGCGAAGGACCACTTTCTTTGGCTTTTATCCACTCGTTTTTCATCAAGAACCTTCCCTAGCCTCGAGCTAGAGGTATAACACTTAAATCTCATATTCGAACTTATTTAAAGTGGTTAAAAGGGTTTTTGTCGGTTAAAACTCGGAATCTTACAATTTGAAGCATTAAAGTCTACTAAAAGTATGAAAAATGGTGGTTAATAGCTCATGTGATGTGTAAAAGTTGTAGTATTTGAAAGTTGTGAATATCTAGACCCGATCTATGATTGTGGTAGCTCGGATCACCATTTAACCCGGTTTGGTAAGATCGTTGATCTTAACATAAGCTTGTTTTGGATAATACAAGGGTTAAAAGGTGAAACTCTACCACACATGAAGCATGAACTTGTGAAAAATAGTTCACTTGTCTAAAAATGTTTTAACATGTACAGTAGTGTTTAAAACTAGCAGATCTACGTATCTGCAAGTGGTATTTTCAAAGGACCACGCGTTAAAGAAATCATGTTTTCTAAAAGATGGATCTTACAATAACAAGCATGATTTTTATAAACCACAAGTGTGTAAACACTTGTGAAATGAAAAGATCCGACAAGGAACTAGTTTTGTCAAATGTTACTAGAAGTTGTAAAGACGGATTTCTCTAAAAACGAGGTTTTTACGGGGTTAAAATTACTTTATATAAAGATCCACAAAATATAATGGGATTTACACTATAGATTCGGAGAAACTACAAGTTCATGCGATTATGCGATTTACATACTTGTGGACTAGTTAAAATGTTGAAAAGTTGTTTGATAATGTTGAGAACATTGATTGATTGATTTGTTAAAAGAAAATGATACGCTTGAAAGCGTGGCCACCTCCAGTTACAGAGGAAACTCTGGCGAAATTTTTCTAAAAACCTAACACTTAGAATTGCTCACACAACAAGTGTTAGAATTATTTTTGACATATTTTCGAGATATAAATTTCGCCATGACCTTATTTACTAAATATTCGGAGGTGGGATTTTCACAAAAATTAACGTGATAAATGTATATTTTTCACACACTGTTTATGATTATTTTGTGAAAATACATAAATATTATTTTTAGAGTAAAAATAATATTTACAAGCGTTAACGATTCCAAAATAATACGAACGCTTTCACCATAAATATATAAAGTTACACCGGTAAGTATATTACCACGCATTTGTTAAAACGTAACTTACGCACTTACGGAAATATTTATGAACGCGTACTTTAACAACGTGTTATTGGAGAAGATTTATGAGAAATGAAAATATAATATTTTTGAGAAAAATACTTATATTTTGTAAATGGAAATTATATATATATTAAGTGAGACTTAATGATGAAATTCGAACGCACATGTATTGAATCCCCCATCCTTGGGAAGGAGATTAACTACCAAGTATATATAGAACATAAACACGGAATGGTTGTCTAACTATTTCCCACAAACTTAAACTATAAAGCTAAGGCACGGCCGTCCGTCTAATAGAATTAGCACTTGTAGGTCGTCGCACAGCTTTCTGATTCGGAGATACTTGGTAGAGACGCTTCACTGTGAGTTCATGTCCCCCTTTTCTCTAACTGTTTTCAGTTTTCTTAACTGCGGGGGTGAAATACATGTTACTTTGTTTACAAGTACTTCATATACGGTATGGTTAGCGTAAGGAGGTGTTTTATTCCGATCATGTGAGTAGGTAGGAGCAATATGAGGCCATTGGTCCTCATGTCGGGACCGAGGGACAGGAGCGGTAGATCTATCTGGGTGTAGCGAGCCCAGCCCCAGGCCAAACTAGAAACGGACCTTGGGGTGACTTTGTCCACATACAAATGCCGTGGCGAAATCTGCTAGGTTTGAGTCTCCCTATTTGCACTTCACATATATATCAGTGGCCTTGCAAACCATTGGTGATCACAAGTCCCCTTATTGGCTACATACCACGATTATTACTATACTCACAAGTGTTTTATATACTCACTTACACATGAACTCGCTCAACATTATTGTTGATTTTTCAACTTACATGTATTTCAGGAAATTAACGAGATCTGGCACGGTATGGCATGTTTTCCGCTGCACTAGTTTCCGAGGTCATCCGGGGTTTAGGGGATGTGTCTCTTTCCTGGACAGGACACAGTCCTTAAACCATGTTTATGTTATGTTTCAAGTTTGTAATGTCTGTTGAACAAGTTTATGGTTGTTAGGGTATGTTCCCGTTAAAACAATGGTATTGTATTTGGTTTTCAAAACGTAATGGATGATCTTGCATGTTTTTAACTCATATAGCTTTGTTATGATTAAGCTATGGTATTAAGAAGTCACACCAAATTAACCACGCTTCCGCAAAGCCAGGGTGTGACATGCTTAGGATGCACATCTGCTAGGAAATCGAGGCTAGAATAAGGCTCTAGAGGCCAACAAATAGTTGTCTGTACAAATTAAATCAAGGGTCTCTAGAAGCAGATAAACAATTACCGTATTTGAAAATCTGAGTTGTCGGAATAGAACTATTTACCTAGATCTTGTCTGTAATAATTTGTTTACCTTTTGAGACATGGTATGGGACATGTTATTTTAAATTGATTGGTAATGATAATTGTTATGGAAACTTCTGGACAATCTGTTTCGCTCAGTGCCATACCCCGATGTTTCCGCCATCGGTTGGGGTGTGACACCAATTAACAAGCTACAATCAAATATTCATACACCATGATAATCAAAGCAAACACAAAGTTATCATTCTAGAAATTAAGGAAAATCACACAAGAGTTGTAGAGAAACATTCACCTAAGATGATCACCACAAATTTAGCCGGACATTGTTCGGTTGATCATCATAACATCAAAGTTCAAGTTCATACGAATCAAAAACCAAAACAAAATGTTTTGAATTGTTCCCAAATGATATCCAAAGCTAAAATTTGCCCACAAAGTGCAGAGAAATGTTCCCAATCTTGAATAATGTGAAAAGGCACTTGAAAACGGTTTTAAATGAGGCAGTTACACTTTTCCTCGTCACCTCTACCGTAACTTACGGTAGCTACCGTAAGTTACGGTAGACTCCAAACTGCTATGGTGCAAACAGACTGTGGTACGGTGGGAACAGGGGATTTTCAGGGCTACCGTAACTTACGGTAGCCGGTGGACCCCTGAATCTTCTGTTTTGTTTCTTCTTTCCTCCATGCTTGACCCGTTCCACTCCAGTCCATCCAAAGCAGCGATTATCCATTTTAAGCTCCAAAGCGTACCTGAAACATAAGCAACTGTAGTCATCTAATTCAAGATAATTACACGATCAAGCGAGGGATAAACTCGTCTTTTAACACTATTAAGGGTTGTCCTATGGACCACCCGTCAAGTATTATCATTGCTAAGGTGTCAGGAAACAATCACTGTGTTAACATAACATACAAGCATTCATCGAATAACATGTAACACGCAATAACGGTTAGCGTATAAATAGTGTTTGCGTTGTGTGTCGATTGTGATTTAGAATAAGTAACGTATGTAACACCCAAAAGTGCATTAAGCAAAAAGGGATCGAGTATATTCACAGATCGTGCTTAACAAGTAAATACTATCTTGGATTGAAGGGAGCGCTGGAAGAGATTAGCCTGAATAGTTAACGATAGCATAAACGATAAGCGGCGCGTAAAACGGTGCAAAAGTGATAAGTTTCTGATGGTAATCCGGTCGGATGGCCATTCGGTTGGATTGACACCTTGTTTGGTGAAGATGTGTTTGTGTATGATGGTTTGCCTTTTGAAGTTTTTGTTGCAACATTTTGAAAACAGAGAAGTATCTATACCTTTCAGGTCGGTCGATCGAACGACGGTTCGATCGGGCGACGATCTGTTCGGCGAGGTAATTCTCAGAGAACAAGTTCACAGCAGTGTTGTCACTCGATCGGATGATCTGCCGATCGGGTGGCAATCCGTTAGAACTGGTAATGCATTGAACATGTTGAAAATTGTTTAAGTGTCTGAAGTTCCAAACATCACATGGTCGGATGGTCGTTCGATCGGATAGCTATCCGATCGGACGGTAATCCGTTTGACGTTCAAAACTTTGAAAAGTTGAAATAATATTTTAAGTGTTGAACCATGTACAAGCCGATCGGGTGGTTGTCCGATCGGATGGCAATCCAATCGGACGGTAATCCGTCCCAATAGCCTGGTCGTCTTGACACTTGATTGTTTTGATAGTTTGCAGTTTTGATCGAGACGGTGTGATAACGTGCTAAACAACAGAAACCTCGTCAAGACTCCAGCGATCCGATCGAACAGGAATCACCCTAGTCCGACCAGTCAACGGTTCGAGACGGTGGTTCATGTTTAACCCGGAATCGGTTGTCTCTTAGATAGAATTCAAATCCTGAACCAACACATCACTAAGAAAGAGTAGAAGATCAGAACAAGCTCCGATTCTATCGGTTTTGAGTGCATTGAGTGTAAAAGAGTTGAAAGAAAGTTGAGAAACCGTCTTTCAATCCTTCTCACCATGAATATGTTCAGATCTATGCAAGATCTTTGTTCATTCATGTGGAAATCGTTCAGATCTACGTTGTTCTTGGTGGATTAAAGCCAAAACATGAAGTTCATAAGAACTCCATGATGACATCATCCTAGAACACCTCAAATCTATTGATTTCACGGTTAAAAGTTAAGATTCAAAAGAGAGAATGATGTAGAAGTGTGTGTAGATCATAGAAGTACAAGATTTAGGTTGAAAACTTACAAGAATCGCGAGAAATCGAGGGAAAGAAGGGCTGAAGCGAGCTGGGTCGAGTGAGAGCTGCCACATCAAGTGATGTGACATGTGAGGGTATTTATAGGGTTTCCCAAAAAGGAAAGTTACTAAGGTTGAGTGGGTCACCGATCGGATGGCTGTCTGATCGGATGGCAATCCGATCGGTTGACCATCCGATCAGTTGACCATCCGATCGAGCAGTCACTTGATCGAGTGGTTCCGATGATTTGAGTCTCGGCGTTTCGTTTCATGCGTTGAGTTGCGATGCGTTTAAGCGAGTTTGCGGTGCGATAGTATTATCCATTAATCCCAACTACTATATCTAACATACAATCATCCTAAATAACTTGCGTTTAGCATTTGCGAGTCGATTGCGATAGAGTTGCGATTACGTTTCGATTTATCACCATAACATAAACATAAATAAACATGCACAAGTAACACATAAGTAGCACACACACGTAAAACAATATCCAGAACGCATAATTCGGGTTGCGAATGCGATTGCGATAAGCGGTAAAACGATAAAATAGCGATTAAACCTCGATTATTAACAAGTACTCCACATAATACAACTAATGCGATGAAATAAATAGATTATCTACAAGTCAAAGAAGTCAAAATAGGAGTTGAGCAAGGAGTGACAGATCGCAATTAACAATCTTTTCTTCCTTTGACTTCAATCTTGTCTTTGACTTTGACTTTCGAAACACGGGGTGTTACAGCTGATACTCATCCAAATAGTATGTGACCAATCCCGACAACCATTTACTGACTGAAATTTTTACTGAGTCGAAACCATCACTATTTTCATTGTCACTTTGAACCTGCTGATCCCACCTGCTGATCAGTCGAAACCATCACTATTGTCACTTTGAACCGGCTCTTGTTTTCTGAGAGTTGACTGAAACCAAAGCTCCTAAGGTCATACGAAGCCACGGGAAATAGGTACAAGCAAGATGATAGAAATAAAAACCGAGATAACAGAGCATATATTAGCAACTAGTCATATTTACATACAAAGTTCAGTGTACTAAGATTGTAATAGAACTCGTGTTTCAATTCAAGTTATATATCAAACTTCAGAATGATGCACAACATGTTAATAAAATTCCATCAATCTTATTAGACACATAAACTGTTCTTTTATAAATTTTTACCGAGAAAGTTGCATTTACTCATTGTAGGTACAAGGCGAAAGGTTCCTAAAAGTCAGTCATTATCAAGCTGAAATTGTAACCAGCATAAGCTACGCACAGTGATGTAGCCTATGTCCGGGCTTAAAAATTAACTTGTTTTTTTTCAAAACTCTCATGCTTTCAAGTCCAGTCCACTTCTCATTAATCCAAATTCTATCTTACATATAAATCATATACCTTTCATTCCAAAATGTAACTACGACAGGTCAACATACATACTTAAACAAAATCATACTTACATGCTTAATTTTCATACGCTATCACACGCACAAATACTCACTTTTAATGTTACTGCATACCCTGACTCATACACTACCAGTACAAACTATGCGGATCATGCAATGACCAACATAATCGTGGGTGCACACGGGATTATAGTGGTAGGCGCATGAAAACCATAGGGTGTTCTACTGTGTATCGTAAGACATGGAACGTAACATGACACCGAATAACGAAACGGACGTAACATGGTTAGAACATGGTGGATACGCCGCTGGTACATCCTATATATAAGTGTTTTTACCATATTACCAAACTTTCGTAAAACGTTCCATGAGAAATTTTGTGTTTTCCAAGACCTTATTTAAACGTGATTAAACAAACTTTAGTAACTCACAAACGCACTACTAAATGCGCGATATCCGATTATCCATGACGAAACCTCATCCTCATAATCGTTAGCCACAACAGCTACAATTATCACTAGCATTTCTCAACACTTCATATTCGCATTATATCCGATAATCATACCATTCCTACCCTTGTACTCATCTACCGAATTGTTCATTCACTCTCGTACCACGATTATTCCCAATTATTCTTTAGACATTTTATCCAAACTTTATTTACAATAAATCGGCCTAACGTTCCATCCCTTAAAACACTTCTCTACTTTTAAGGCTACCCTCCATACCTTATTACGCACAAACTTTATGTAGTCGAACCATTACTACCAAAGCCTTTTTGAAAACATAAATCCTACCATTCCAGTTTTTCTACAAATAAGCATTTTTTTACAAACATATGATTCTACTAATACGCCTTAAAATCGATTAAACTTTTTTACAACCTACGGTGTGGGCCGCACTTTTCATCAAAATATATTCTATTTTATACGAAAACCTTATCTTCTTAGGTAACATCCTTTTAAAATGCTTCTCCCATTGAGTTATTCAACTTGGTCAAACTCACTTTCCTGCACACAAATGCACGTTTTACTTACGATAGGTGCCTAAAATCACCTTAGTCAAAAGAACTACTTTTACAAACCTACCCTTTTTCATCCCTCAAAATTTCCATGCATTTTTAACACACTTATACATGAACTTCACATAGACTTTAAACTTCAAAATTGTGATTTTAGCCAACCGTTTTAACCAAAATTCCTTTTTCCAAAGTCTTCATCTTGAATAAATTTCGGGACGAAATTTCCTAAAGTAGGGGAGATTGTAACGCTCCGCATTTTTTGTACTTTCCATATTTAGAAAGTTATATTCACATTTTTATTTTTAGAAACTTGTATTCTTACTTCATTTCAATCCTTGTTATCTCGAGACTTTGATCATAATGGAAATCGTATTTTTATATCACCTTGTTTAATCATACATGCATAATAAGTAATCAATCGCGAGATACACGTTTTCATTTAAAACCGAGACATACATCGAGATAATATATTCTCAGAATCACATTCATACATGTATCATACTTATAATATATCTGCATACACCTTTATAGCATAAAATAACCAACAATACAAGTGCAAGTACTAAAAATGAAAAATTTCATCTCCCCAACCACTTTCTTTAATGTCATAACCTCCAACCAACTCATTTAATACCTCAAACCCACCTTCTAACCTCCAACCAACTCATTTAATACCCCTCCTAACTCCCAACCACCTTCATTTAAACCTCAACCATTTAACCCTCTTATAAATACCAACTCTAACACCTTCCAAACACGTGCACCACCTCCAAATTACTTTCAAATTCTCTCAAATCTCCAAAATTTTCAACTTTGGGCAAAAAGTTCAAGAACCAAAATTGGTAACTTCGGTGTTCCAACAGCTCAAGACTCGTCAAACTCACTAAGTGGAAATTTTCTTCGCAAACCGTGAGTATACTTGACCCTTTTTACGCTTTAATGCACTTTTTAGGTGTAACATGTTTCAATTATCAAAATTCACAATACACATAATCAAACATATTCAATCACTCAATCTGCCAAACATGCTTTTTGTTATGCTTAGGTTGTTTATGCTAGAATACTATCATACACTCTATTTATCATTAACTTCGCTAGCCCACATTAACAATTATAGCGTTATTGGAGTAGCACACCACCCGGCGGGGTATTGTTAAGTTAACATATTTTACAGTTTCGATTACTTCGGTGTCGAGGGATGCTTATTACACTTTACGTTCTCGTTCACTTCGGTGATGAGTGATGCACATTATTCTCGTGGACACTCGGGTTTGGCCTATAGTTATGCATGCTAGCTTCAACTTTGTATATGAACTAGGTTATCACCGCGAATACTCGCGGATCGGAAAATTTAATTTGCATTAATCGAATTGTCATTAAATAAAATAAAAACACATGCTTTCAAAGGTTTTTGATGAACACGTTTGAGAGAGAGAGCGAGTATGAATGAATTCGTAAGTTCTTGATGTTATTGTAATTGTGTGATCTTTATCTCTCTAGTTATCTCTCCTTATATACATCCAAATGAAAACCCTTGATTAGATAATAAGGATAATTACGTCCATTAAATAATTACTAACTAATCTAATAAGGAATAAATATATTTTGATCAAATGTACAATCAAAAAAATTCAAAAAAATCTAAAAACATAAAAAAATTCTAAAGATCTAAAAAATCTAAAAGAATTCTAAAAATAAAAAAGATCTAAAAGAATAACTGCACAGTTCCATCAGATCTCTCAAAACTATAAAGGCGCATAACGGAACAACTGGAGTCGGTGTATTTGTTTATAGTTAGTAAAAAAACTCCCTTTTTTTCTTCATTCTGACACTCCACTGATTAAAAACATATCTTGTGAAACATATGTCCATCCTTCACTCCTTCACTAAAGTAGTAAAAACTCCATTTTTTTTCTTCATTCTAACACTCCACTGATGAACCTCACGTGCACAAATCAAACGGTCATTGGCTGATTTGGAAGATTGTTAGAAAAAAAATGATTCACATATGAAGATGGCAACAACTGCATAATAACCCATTTTATACTAAGAAAGATATAAGAACAAATAAAACAAAATGAATTTTGTAAACAAACAAATGTAAACTTTTATTTAAAATATACGATACATGGCAAAATAAGTATATTAATTGATTAAAAAAATATTAATTATTGAAAGTTTAATATTACATTTTTATTGTTATTATTATGGACAATTAAGCGAATTCTTCATGAACCATAGCATATAAAATATACCTATAAAATCCAAGGACAATTAAGCGAATTCTTGATGAACCATAACATATAAAATATACCTATAAAATCCAAGAAATGGCTCAATGAAGAAGAATACCGAATCAATCACTGGATAGGTGATGTGCCGATTTCAAAATATCATAGATATCCAAAAACTAAACGCCAAAATATAATAATAGTATATGACCCGCGCATTACGCTAGGTGGGAATGTAATTGATGGTACCCGATTTATAGTTATTGGCATCTGAAGAATACTTTTTACAACAAAAACTAACCACCATATTTTCACGGTTACATGTGTAGCCGTGTGGTTACTTCACCGAAAGCCCCATATGCCATTTTAGTTGTTTCTTTACCTAAAAAAATAGTTTATAAAGCTATTAATCCATTAGATTTTTTTGTTACATGTGGCCGGTAGCGAATCCAATTTTTCTTATAGTTTATAAAGAAATATCATGTCAATTTGATTTTGAAACTTATCTATTTTGACCTGAAAAAAGTCAAACTTTGTAAACCTTTGAATTTTTGGATAAGTTTTAGTCCATCAAAGCCTCTTAAGTTCCCACTGCGACTATCCTACAATATTCACTAATATATTGGCATCATTCTACAGAAAGTAAGAGAGTTTAGTTCTGTAATATCACTTAGAATCTCTACACATAACATTCCCACTCAAACTACAACAGCAAATGTAAATATGAGATAATATAGATCAAGCAAAATTCAGAGACAAAACAAAGTGAAATCACTCGATGAATTGATTCATCGCCTCTACCATTTTTTTATATTCAATCGGTTGATGAGTGAAGACCCCATTAACAGCGATCCTTAGTCGAAGTAGGGATGGCAATGGGTCGGGTTTGGGACGGGTTTAGGTAATCCCAAACCCAAACCCGATTAGATATGCTTGTCCCAAACCAGTCCCAAAACCCGTCGGGTTTCTAGCGGGTAAATACCCATCGGGTATCGGGTATACTCGCGGGTTTCGGGTAACCCATTAATTTTAAAAAGTTTACCCTTTGAGTATACCTGACCCAAAACTCATCGGGTAACTACTAATTAGTTACATTTAGTATTATCATTTAAGAAATATATCAAATAACTATAATGTATATGAGATAAAATACATATGTGTATAGAAAAAAGGATGTTTTATATATTTACATATTTAAAAATATAAAAGAAATTATATCGGGTAAACGGGTTTACTTTATCGGGTAATTGGGTCGGGTAAACGGGTATATCACCAAATCCCAAACCCATCCCAAACCCACGAAAAAAATAAAAACTAGTCCCAAACCCATCCCAAACCCGATTAACCGACCCCAGACCCGTCCAAGATGTGTCGGGTTTCGGGTTTACCCATCGGGTTCGGGTTCGATTGCCATCCCTAAGTCGAAGACATGCATACATTCAGCAGAAAAGCCATCATTTGCTGCACTTCAGTAGCTTCAACGTGAGTTAATACCTGTCTTTTCCAACACCATACCCCACGTAATTTCATCCAACCCATGTCTAAACCATGGCGCCAATAAACAGACCTTTTCTGCCTTGACTTCAAAAAGAGTTGGGATAACAGAAAGAGCAACCTTAGAATATGGTTAGGTGGTTAATAATTAATAAAACTATATTATTTTAAAAAAAATATTTTATAAAGTTGGTGTTAACGGTGGCCGTTTTAGGGCAGGGATCTGGTTAGCAAAACACAAAAACTCATGATAATAATAATAATACAACAACAAATTTTGATTTCAAGGATACAGATATCCAAGAACAACTTCAGGTGAGGTGATCTGTAGTATGGACTCTGTAGAAGGAAAATGTAAGAATTAATCAATTAACCTCATTCTTTCATCCAATGTATTCTCTTGCATAGTAAAGCTTTCAACCTTTACCCGTAACTGAGTCACCTCATTATTCATCTCTTCAAGATCAGAAACATATTCACCCCTAAGCAATTTATATAAAAAAATATATAAGACTGGTATAGTTAACCAAAGTTAGCTAAGGATCATAAAACTTGCACAGGAAATCTTACTTCTAGCGGATTATGTTCTTGGAAACCTTGTCATTTATTATATGTAACTAGATATACATATATTGTTTACCTTTACCAAAACCTAAATCATACCGAAGAACTTATATTTTAGAAAACCACTTTTTCGTTCAACACATGAATTGGAAAAAATGAAAATGGCAATCATGGTTTTCTTCACGTTCTCGATCTGTTTTGGCAGCCTTTACCGACACTTACCGTGGTTGTTTGTAGAGAGTTTCGGACCGTGAAGCACCTCTCGAACAACTGCAAAAGATCCCAACTCACTGCTGCGTTGTACCACACAATGTTGTCTCGAAATCACACCCGAAAGTGTGACTTTGTTGTCTAGTTTTGAGAGCCCATTACCGTTGTCCTTTCGGGACTTTTTAACCATCCACACAGCCCCTAAATACCTATAAATTGAACACGAGTGATGGCCTCTCATCACCAAAGCTTTTAAAAACGATCGATAGGGTCCAGAAACCACCCAAAACTTTGCTCCGTATTTCAATCGTCGGGTGTCACTTTTTGGCGACCGCCGTGGATCCATCTTAACAGCCCACTGCCACCTTTTATAACAAAATATATATGATATTAGATTATACCTATCCTGCTCGATGATTTTAAAATCAAACTCTTTCGACTCAAAGGGCAATAGACCAAAAGCAATTGTGAAAAGAGGTTCAGAAAACTCTAATTTCACACTCCAATGGTGAAGGTGAAATTTTATAAATCCAAAAATAAAATAAATACGGAATCCAAAGCACAACTTACAACGAAGATTATCGAATTAAATCGGGTCAGACTCAAAAGAATCCGCGTGTAGAAGACAAACGGGATCCACCAAGGAGTTCAACCTCTGTGCTCAAGGTCTCTGTTAGAAAAGCTAATCCTTTATCAAATTTTAAAACAATAAAAAAAAGCTAATCCTTCGTCAAATTTTAAAAATAAAAACACAAACTCTGTAAACTGATTTACCAACACAACGTCCAACAATCGTTAAAGAATATTCGAAAAACCATTACTAAAATTGAACAAATAGACAATCTGGTTAACCGGGCTAAATCTTCTTGTTAGAAACAAATAAAGTGGATTTGAATTTCAAATATTAAATCAATTTTAAACCATAACTAGTTATTATCCGCCCGCGCGTTGCGGCGGGACCCAATGACTACAAAAGGCGTGTCAGCAACGGCAAACAGATACCGAATATCAAAACATAAATAAAATGACGTGGTAAGGATAGTCACTCCGCCATAAAAAGGCGATTTTAAATAACCTAATATACAATAATAGGACCCACACGTCCTACACGTTGGAAATTCGGTTGTTTTAAGTTCAGTTATTACGGTGCGAACACGTTAAAATATGGATGAGCTCGGTATCGGCACCGAAAATGCTCGGTACAATACGGTATGGTATTTGAAGGTAAAAATCAATAAATACAGGTATGGTGCTAGACCGGTGTCGAACCAAAAGTAACGATTCTGAAAACGCCAAAAGGTGGGTACCAAATTGGTACCGAAAATGATTTGGTATAGTAAATTTGGTACCGATACGATACCGGTTCGTTTACAGGATTTGATACGATTTGCTCATCAATATTCTAAATATCCAAATTAATTTTACATGCTACAATTTATTCATTACAGAAAAAGACAAAAAAGAAAGCAAAATAAGTTGTTGTGTATATAAAACCTCATTCAAACGAAATACAGTTTACTTACTGTGTGTATGAAAAGTAATTTAAACAGTGCAATTATTTGCATTGCTGCGTTGCTACAGGATTTGATGAGCTTGGTACCAAGCGGTACCGAGAATACCGTTACCGAAATCCCCAAAAGTGGGTACCGGTACCGAATATACCTAGTATGGTACGGTTCGGTACCGGTCGGTACTGGTACGACACCGGTATTTGAGGGTAAAAACCGGTGAATACATGTGCAGAACCGGTACCGAAAATACACCGGTTTAGTAAATTTGAGACCGATACCTGTACCCAATACCATTTGTTCATCTATTAATGAGGTGTTCTAATTTTAATTTAAAAAATAAATAATAAATTACTGTTCATTGAGTTTTACTTTTATCATATATAGATTGAAGGTTAATTGGCTTGAATCTTCTTTTTGAAAGTCATTTAAGAATTGAAGCATAATGAATAGGGAAAAGATTCAGTGGGTCTATTTGAAACCTCCTAAAAGATAGGGTTTTACCATAAATCTAAATGCTTACCTTTGAAGTTTTGAAGAAATTTAAAACAACTGGTGTAACATTCAAATAGCACAAAAAATTATTATAAACTAAGATATGGCCCTTTCTAGTTTTATAAACCAATTACAATTTTTATAAAATCAGGTGGAAAAAACTAACAAACGTTTGGATAAATGGGAAGCAAACCAAGAAATTCTTTTGAAAGAATAAAAGTAAGTCATTGGATCAATCATTTGGATTTATAACTCTAAAAGCTTTCTGTAACAAAACTTGAACAAAAGTCACCAACATGTAATGGAGTTGTTATGTTAATCACCCAAAATAGGACAACAAAAGGAGAATGCTTACCTATCCTACAGGTTTTATTGGAAACTTGCCATTAGGACGGAAGATGTACGCTCCAGAGGCCTTCAAAATACAAGAATGACTTCAGAAGATGAACAAACTTTATTTATAGACAAATTTCAATCTACCTGATTTGTGCTATTGTGCCTGGCATAGTAGTTGTATGAGTATTCATAGGGTTCTTCAACTTTGAATCGTGTGCCAAAAAAAAGATGTTAATATTACTTTTTAATAAATACAATTTGATCTAGTAAATTATAAATACCATGCTTCTGTTACTGATATAGGAATGTGTAAGCTTTTCCTCCTCTGTATCAAAATGCAGCCTTAAATTCCCACTACCAATAACTGCAATTCTATCACAAGTATCGGAAATAAAATTCCACATTGTTGCCATTGTTACACTTGTATCTGCTAATCATTATCACAGGTATCATATATTCATATTATCTCAACTTCTGGACAACTTAAATTACAAATTGTAACAATAGATTCAATGAGTTGACCTGTGTCTTTGGCAGTTGAGACAATGTAGGTGCTGAAACCGAGAGGTGGTACATATGCCGTAAAAGCAAGCCAATAATGCAGTGTAGTACTTGGAGTTTTACCGGTATATGCTTGAACATGGTAATACCTATTGTCCAATTGGGTGTTGTGTATGGGAGTAAGCTGTGATTTAATTTCTTTTCCATCTGAATCCCAGACCATTATTTCACGCGAAATAACCTGCAGCAACTTCGCATTATATCAAACAGCCAAGACATTAAAAGTCAAAGCCTAGATCAGCACGCACTGGAAATTGGACAACTTCGTCTCTCTTCCATCCTATAGGGTTGTAGACAACCACCACCTTTAAAGATAAGAAAGATTAATATGATAGTTATATACGCATCAAACAAATATAAAGTATTAAATAAAACAGAGGAAGATTATGCTTACCAAACTCTTTCCATCACCAAGAATAGCTTCTGATGGAGGACAATAAATTATGTTAAGGAGAGGACACTGAAATTATCAACTTACGAATTAGTCATTGGACATATATGTACTCAAAATTACTAATAAATACCTGTTAAAACGTGCCAACTGATTTTAATGCTGTTAAAGACGCCAACGAAGAAGCAACGACTTCCTCAGCTTCTGCATAGCCCTTTGAGATACACAATGCATAATCAGAAGCCACGTGATATGTGATACTTACTCTTGCATAACCTATTTCAATAGTTCCATGCTCATTAAGCAAAACTCCAAATTCAACCTCCACATTCTCTGCACCAGAACGTTCCAACCGATCTAAAATAAACCAAAAAATACACATATCATAAGGAAAAAAGGTATACCACTGCTTCCATTGGAATAAAAGTATCCAACCTTATCTTCAAGTGATCCTTCAGTATTCCAGCAGAACATGAATGGATGTCGATTACTAAACAATAAAAAAAGAAACATTAAATTTGCTTGACTAATAAAGCATCACCTGGTCATTCTGAAAAGCAGAACCTAGCAAAAAATAAACCAAAAAATACACATATCTTCCGTTATAATCGGTAGATCCTATAAAATAAACCAATAAAAAAGTAAAAAATGGCAAGTTATAGACTGTGAATGAGTAAGTCAACATGTAAAAAATGTATATAAAACGCATAGAAAATGTATCAAATTACATATACAATAAAAATAACTATTTATATAAAATACCAACTTTCACTTTTATCCCATTTTAGTCATTTAATTTGTCTTTTATTAACATAAGATTCGCTAAAATATGGATTTTCCCCTTTCAATCACTATAGAGTTATTTTTAATAGATTTGAATAAATAAAGAGAAATCAACATCAATTGTCACACCCCGACCGCGTAAAACAACAAACCGCGGTGGAAACGTCGGGGAGTGATGCGACAGAATTATTGTTTCAACAACCATGGTAACTAGTTTAATACCTGTTCGGTGGA
This sequence comes from Helianthus tuberosus, assembly GCA_030545235.1. Taxonomy (NCBI): domain Eukaryota; kingdom Viridiplantae; phylum Streptophyta; class Magnoliopsida; order Asterales; family Asteraceae; genus Helianthus; species Helianthus tuberosus. The sequence goes on along the minus strand of JARYGA010003842.1, from coordinate 47,970 downwards.
CGGGTTACGCTAACAGCGTAACAATGCCCTACATGTGTCATCCACTCCACCAGTATCCATTTTTAGGGCATCCACACCGCTTACAACCACGAATCACCGTCGCTCTTCCCCAACCTGCGTCACCTACCAGCATCGACCACCACCGCTTTGTCCCAAATTGATGCCGGCGACATAACCACCGCCCATTCGAAAGCGCGTAGCTTTATCTGCTCATCTGTAACATTTCCATTTCTATCTTATAAGAATTATAAGGTTGTTTAAATTTATTAACCACTAGTAACTACTTTTATTTTTAATATAATTATTCGACCCATATAGTTTTAAAAACTATTTTATATATATTTGGTTGGAATGTTAGACTAATTAATTGGCTTATATAACATTTTTATTTTCTATATTAAAATAAAGTATATAAAACTTATATTATTAGACGGGTAAATTACGAGTAATTTGAATGTTAGAAATATGAAGTACCAAGACAGGGCCTAGTGACCGTTTAATAATTAAATTATAAAAATATATTATATTTGGACCTACTCCGTTTTTAATGAAACTTGGTTCAAAATGTAGACAAAAATATTCTCGTTCTAATGACATATTCATTGTCTTATAAAACGTCATATTTTACAAGTTATAAGCGCCAAATAAGTAAAGCAGTTGAATTAATTATAATAATAAAATATATTAAAAAAAACTAAATGGATGGATACATGGGGACATGTCCCACATCAAATAGAATTATGGGAATGTGGTGGAGATGAATGTATGCGTGTATATATTATATCAAAAATGAATCTTAGTCCGCTTGTTTCCTTCTAAACTATATTTTTTTTTCACCCCATAATAATAATAACAAGGCCCTGCCCCGTTTTAAGTGTTTTAACTCCCAATCACCGCTATCCTTTCTGATTGATCTAGAGCCCCATAAAGCATGTCAAGGCTCTTCCCGACTAAGTTCGTTGGGGTTCGGTATCGTGACATAGGGATAAGGTTGAATTAGGGGTACTATACTTAACACGAGTGCATTATATATTTATTAAATAGCTCAGAAGTTATACCCAAGATTCTACCAGGAGGCTTTCTAGTTGAACCCTAAAGTTACAAAGTGAGTTCATTCTCTTTTCTCACAGTTTTATCACCTTTTTGTGATACAATTATATTTAAAAATGATTTACAAAATCCTAAATGTTTACCAATTATACTTACAGTGATTAAATTTTTATATTCTGTAATAACTGCCGGTATGGAAGGTTTTATACATTACTTGACCCTCGTTACTATTGGCCAAAAAGTTACCCAATAGGAACATGACCACAATCACAGGGGGGAATTGTGCCCCAGTGGCCATAGCCTATAACTAATATTATTTTTACATTAAATCATTAGTAAATTTAATGTATGATTGAAATAAATTTATATGGTTTGTACTAATTCCATATTTATAAACCATGTGAGTATATTTGTATTAAAATGACACTCTATATAATATTTTAGGTTAATGAATATATTATATTATATTTGTTAAAGTAGATGCTTTGTTTTAAAATAAGAGTTCATATATAAATAAGAGTTCAGATATGGTACGAAAAGTATATACCTTTTCTGAGGTGATGTTATCTATATATATTAAATTATACATTAAATATATGAAATATAATGTTATCTATAATTTATACTTGTTATTATATGAAATTTATTATTTATATACCAAATTTTAAAATAAATATCTATATATAAGTATCCATAGGAATTTTAAAACATACTTAGACTGAAATTTGGTATACCTTATTTGAAAAGTGTCACTAGTTGAGAGAATGATCAACAGTGATATGACCAGAAAAATGACCAGAGTCACTAGTTGAGAGAATGATCAACAGTGACATGACCACAGACACTAGTTGAGAGAACGATCAACAGTGTTATGACCAGAGTCACTAGTTGAAAGAATGATCAACAGTGATATGACCACAATTACTAGTTGAGAGAATGATCAACAGTAATATGACCCGAGTCACTAGTTGAAAGAATGATCAACAGTGATATGACCACAATTACTAGTTGAGAGAATGATCAACATCAATATGACCCGAGTCACTAGTTGAAAGAATGATTAACAGTGATTTGACCACCGTCACAGGAATCGCCTAGTGACCAATATAATAGTAAGATATACTATATATCTATTACTTGATAAATTCACTATTGGATGAAAGTGAGCCAATGAGTGATATGACCACTGTCACATCGGAACTGCCACCATTTGACAAATACTGATTAAGTTGAGTAAATATAAATAAATATAAAAACCTTGATGCTGTAAAGTATAACAATATATTTTATAAAAATGGAATGAACTCGCCAGTATTTATTACTAGTATTTGTTACTAGTATTTATTACTAGTATTTATTACTGATAAAATGTTTTCAAAACGTGTTTCAGGTAACTTGCTATAAAGATAATAGAAGCCAGCTATGGAGCACTGAAGGCTTAAATAAAGTGGCTATAAATACCTGAATAAAATAAGAAATTTATGTTTTATTTATTTGAGTTTATCCCTATAAAACAATTGAATGAAATATGGGTTTTAGCCCATTTGTTTTGTTGGTGCATACGTCTGTCGACTTCGTCTTGTATCAAGTCGTGTAATAAAATAGATGAAACAAGTCACGAACAAGCCAGTTCAAACGAAGTGGATAGTTCAAACGAACTGGACATTCAAACGAAGTGGCCAGTTCATACGAACTGGACCAGTTCGTATGAACTGGAGGTGCTTGTTCAAACGAAGTGGGATTAGTATAAATAGTAGACTTGTTATTTCATTTGTAACTTTTGCATTTCCGGTAGCGAAGCTCTGCCGAGGTATCTCCAGACCGTGTAAAGCTTTCATATCAATACAAGAGATAGTTAAACTACTTTCTAGTGCAAATCAAGCTGTTTCGAAACCAAAACGTCTGTTTCCGCCTCTCGTTTTGGTCAAAAACTCTTCTGATCGACTCGTATAGGTCGTTACTCGATCCTACAAGTGGTATCAGAGCTCAGGAGGAAGAGTTCCATCGATTTCAGCTTGATTTCATCTGATTTCATCTCACTTCTACTCCATTCTTCACGTTTTTTTTTTCAAAATTTAAACGAGATTTTCTTGATGAAATGGCTTGATGTTGAAATATAACGTGCGTAACTATGTTTTAATCAATCTGTGAAAGTTTCAGACCTTAAAACAAATTAAAACCTGATCAATTTTGCAAAAAACCGATCGTTCAATTCGTATCAGATCCATTTCATACGAACTGGAACTTCAAACTCAGATCTACGACAAATTAGTGGACGAAATTGAACATTATACATATCATTGTGATCGGAATTTTGTGTAGAACAATCCTTGATCATATCAGATCCTAATACCACCAAAAACCTGATCAATTTGTTAAAAGATATCTTGTTCGTATGAAGTGTATCATTCTGTTCGTTTGAAAGGTCATACGAAGTGACCTAGGTCGTCTGAAAGATCATACGTAGTGACAGGTTCAGTTCGTTTTAATAGTTCAGTTTGTTTAAAAGGTTCAGTCCGTTTAGAAGTTCAGTCCGTCTGAGAAGATCAGTCCGTTTTAAAGGTTCAGTTCATCTAACAGATCAGTTCGTTTAAGAAATCAGTTCGTTTAACAGATCAGTTCGTTCAAGCAATCAGTTCGTTTAACAGTTCGGTTTGTATAAAGAATTCAGTTCGTTTAAGTGACCGGATCATCAGGTCGTTTGGAATTTTGTTAAACTATTAAAGTTGTCGGTTAAAGTTGCATGTGATCTAATAATTAGAGAACATTGAAAACTGTTTCGACATGAGAAGTGAAGTTTGATCAGTCCACTTTAATTCTTGGTCTAATAGAATTCATTGAGGTTTGAAATTGTCGGCCATTAAAATGTGCACGTAAATAACAGTTTTGTTGGCTTATTAAAGTGAACATGTGATTCTTGGGCCAACAATTAAGATTGTCAGTTGTACATGCGATTATTACAAGTTTTGTCAGCCAAGTTCGAATAGGGTAATCAGATTGCATGTGTTTGGTTAATATAGTGGCCAAATAGAATCAAATATCCATTTTAGAGTTGTCAGCTTAAGTGGTGTTTTTGGTCCAATCGAGTTGTTGTGATTTCATTTATTAGATTGTTCTGCCAAATGGATTGTCAGTTTTGTTAGTGAATATCTCGGCCCATGTGATTTTATAATTGTTCAATGTTGTAAGTTGGCATGTGCTTTGATTGCAAATCACCACACGTTTTGACAAGTGTTTCCAGATCACACTATAGTCAGATTGTTTTTGGATAAGTCAGTTCGTACAAGTACAATTGTCCAGAATATGTTTTTGTGAGTCAGTTTGTTGGTAATTGATCTGGGTCATAGCAGTCCGCACAGTTCATCAACCTTCAATCCGCACAGAATTATCACCAGTTCGAGAACCAGTTCATTTCTATTAATTGATAAGTCGTTAAACTGATTGTATTTTGTTTGTGTGTTTGTCAGGTATTTTTACGAGGTGATCCAGGTGATTCGAGGTGATTTGTTTACCAGCTCGTTTGAAGAATCTGAGTTTGTGATATTTTGATACCGAAACATGGATTCCGAGTTCTACAACGCATTTGCTACATCTCCGATTACTCCGACTACCATTGCTCAGAACATGAACTCGGAAAATGAGACTGGAACTACACAAAAACCCCCGAAACTTATGGGAATTGAAGAATATCATGGGTGGAAAAATCGTTTTGAGAATTGGGTTCAGGCAAACCATCTAAGAGCTTGGGAAAGTATTGAAACATCATACATCAGACCACAGACTGCTATGAATGTTGATAAAATTATCTCGGAGTTTTCAGATTTAGAGAGAGAAAGTTATAAAGGAGAGAAAATGATGATAAGTCTGTTGCAGCAAGCTATCAAAGTGGATATATTTGTTTTGCTTCAGCATGATGGAAATGCGTTTTCGATCTGGAAAGCTCTTGAGAAGAAATTTGAAGGAAGTACAGAGATGTTACAGAGTAAAGCAGCGTTACTAAAAAAGGAGTTTGAGTTGTTTACGAGCATGCCTGGCGAGACTACAAAGACTCTCATTGAGAGATACTGCCATCTTGTTCGCACCATGTCTTAGTTGAAGATTACTAAAACTCCAGCAGAATGGGTTGAAAAGCTTGCTGATGCTTTACCACAAAAGGAATGGGGTACATATCTCATGATTCTGAAGAATTCTGGACAGTTTAGCAGATTGTCGATTGGTCAATTTATTGAAAAACTGGAGGCACAGGATCTTGAACAACAGAAAATTGCAAGAATGAACAGTTCAAGCCATCAACAAGACATCAAACTGTACTATAAAGGAAATGTTCAAACTGCTGAAACAAGTCCAAAGATACAAACTGCATTTAGTGATGGAAATCAATCTACACCAAGAAGTAAAGGATCAGTCAACACTAGTGGGTTCTCAACGGTGAATCCTCCAAATGTTCAAAGTTCATCTGCTGGAAATGGTCATTTAATTCAGTGCAATGTGGCTTTACATCTTCAAAATGGACAAAATTATTCTGAAGAAATTGTAAAGAATCATATGGGATTATTGGTCACTGCATTAGAGTCTTATGAAGGGTTGATTGCCGGAAGAATTGGTAATCCGATGCTCACAAAGGAAGATTATGACCAAATCGATGCAGAGGAGCTGGAACTGATGGATATTAAATGGGCCTTAGCGAGTGTTTTGAGGAGAGCAGGAAAATTTAGATTGATTACAGGAAGAAATGATTTCTTGGATGCAAACCTTTCTAATCTAGGATTTGATAAATCTAAAGTTGTCTGTTTTCGTTGCAGGGAGAAAGGCCATTTTAAAAGAGAGTGCAAGAATCAGGAGCCAAGAGGAGCAAAGGAGTCGTCTGGGAAAGATGATTATTATAGGAAAACCATTTATCAGCAAATCACTCATCAACCGCATCAACAAAAAGAAGTTCAAACGGCACATGGAAAAATGATCGAAGATGCAAACAGGAAAGCTTACTATGGCATCATTGATCAAGATGACGAGAAAGTGGCTGATGGTTTTAGCTGGGACAAGTACATTCCAGCTGATCCAAATGTTAAAGCGTTTATTGCTCAGATTGTTCAAAAGCCAGAGATGATAAAAGAATGGATGGCTGTATTATCTGATGATGAAGAGAAAGATGAAGAATCTGTTTCATCTGAAAACAGTTCAACAGATAACAGTGATGATGAAGAGCTTGAACAGATAAACCTTGGAAAAACACATTTATCTTCTGACAGATTTGAATTTTATTTTGCAGATAAATTGAAGAAACTCAAAGAGAGAAAAGCTGCAAAAGAATTGAAGGAAGTCAAAGTGATTGAGAAGATAGCGGAAGTGGAAAAGATAGTTGAAGTTGAGAAGATTGTGGAGGTAGAAAAGATTGTTGAAGTCACAAAACCATGTCTTACATGTTCAGTATCTTGCAAAAAATGTGAGGAAAAAGACGAGAGTTTTAGTGAATCAGAGAAGATGAAAGAAAAGTTGTTGTTTGATGTGAAAAATTTGAAAGAATCTTACGATGTATTAAACAGAACAGTGAGTAGTTTGCAGAAAACTAATTCAGAAAGAGAAGCTGCTTTGAAGATGTTGAATGCAACAATGATGTCGAAGCAAAAAGAGATAAATTTTTACATCGAAGAATGTGCTAAATGGAAGCAAGAGTTAGATGGTGAAAAAGTTGAAAATGAAAGAATCAGAAGATTACTAAGGAGTTATACAAGTTGTGACTACATAATTGATAGAATTTATCCTACTGTTGCAGGTTTTGAGGCGTTTAAAGATGAAGACAAGAAGTCAAAAAAGAAAACGGATACTGGTAAGAAACAGAATGTCTGTTATAATAAGTGTCCGCCTCCGATTTGGGAAGGGTATTCGCCTAGAAAACCGAATGAGGAACAAGTCCAAAAGGCAGTCAATCTAAAGTTAGAGTCCGAGTTAACCAATGTTTTACCTGACAATATTGACATCACGTTCACAGCGTCCGACACAGATCATGAGTCCGAACTGATAAAACGAGTGGTCGATCAGGTGTTGGATAAGGATGAGGAGTCAGAGTCAAAGTCCGAGTCCGAAAGTTCGTGTCAGTCAGTCAGAAGTTCGAGTTCGTCTGGAAAGAGTTCAAAATCGTCGGGAAAACGAGTTTACAGTAAAGAATTTTTGTTGTCAAAATCTAATTTGAATGATGAAACATTTGAAGTTGCATATACTTTGAATGGTTCTGACAAATTATATTTTGATAAAGAATTTCCAATAAGAGGTGTCAAAACTGATTTGATAAAAAAGGTTTTCAAACTAAAAGAAATTAATATTTCTGAAATAAAAGATGAAAATCTTAATGTAAAACCTAAACTTTACACCTCAAGAGTACAACAACGTTTGAACAAGAAAAAGGGTTACAATTCTGGTTCTGGTTCTCAAAAGAAACCAAACCACAATCGTAGCTACAAAAAGAAAGGACTTGGTTTTATTTCACCTAAAAACTATAAGAATGAAAAATATGTTCGAAATTTTAAATCAAAAATGACATATGTTGCAGGAACTAGTCATGAAGAAGAAGCAAAGAGCTCATTCTGGAAACAGTCAAACAAGGAATTTCTTACTGAAAAGATGAAGAATGGAGCTTTTCAAAGGAAAGAGACAAGAACCTGTTACAGATGCAATGAAGTTGGTCATATTGCATGGAACTGTCCCAAAGCAACTAATACAAAACAGGGAGTCTCAGAAAAACTCAAAGAAGTAGTTGTTGATAATACGGAACCACCAACTGAAAAATTTAAAGTTTTCAAAAATTCAACATTTGAAGTTGGTGAATGTTCGAAGAGATTTTACAAGCGAAGTGTGAAACTTGACAACCAAAAATGGGTTGTTAAGAAATCAGAAGTAAAATCTGGTGATGAATCTGATTCCACAGAATCAGAGGAGCCACAGTTTGATGAGAGTGATGAAAACTCAGTTCCTTCAATGGATGATGAGAATTTTCCACCATTGAGGACTGAGAATTTTAAAAGGAAAACTGGAAAGTCTGAAATCTCAAATCAGGGTTATTCTAAAACGGATAACTTTGATGTTGAGAAAGCGTTTAATGGAAAAATTAAGAAGATTTTCGGAAAGATGGTCGATGGGAAGGTTAAAGGGGTTAAGGAGTTTTATGCTAAAAAGAAAGCAACTTACACTCCAACTGCTTCTGAATTGAAAACACCCAAGGCTGGTCAGGCTTGGGTGGATATTTTCTTTCATTGAAAAACCTGATGTCACACCCCGGATTTCCACGTGTCACCGGTGGGCCCGGTGGGGGAGTATCGTGACGTGGTTGGCAACGTAATAGTCAAACAACACAATATATAAATGCACAGCGGAAGCAAAGGATAAATATTATTACATTCCGAATATAAAGTAATATTCAATATTACAACGGAAGGTAAAGGATTCACAGGCGGATCTTAAAACATATCATTTGTTCAACAGACTTTAGACGCCTAGAACTTGCAAGGTTCCTTATTATGGTCCTGAGCCGCTTCCAGCCTATTACGTACTTGTACCTGTCACTTAGACTTTTGAAAATACGTCAGTTTTCACTGGTAAATACGCTCAACCGACTCATTTGAAAAGAGTTTAATAAAATTGATTTGAATGCACCAGGCACAAAACCTTTTGACACTTTGATTAAAATGCACAGAGGCAAAATTAATCTTTTTATGCTTTGGGATAAACTATATCTCATGTTATCAGTTTTACATAACTTGCTCTACATACGGGGCCCGAATCTATGCCGGTTCATGATTAACCGGCACACCACTATTCCCTTATTGGGAATCCCTTATTGGGTATGATTATTATTCCCTTATTGGGAATCCCATATTGGGTATAATTATTATTTAGCATATAGCATCTGTCAGGTGTATGCCTACACCCCGTGCTTAAGTCGTGGCCATTGCAATTTAATGAGTCAAGGATATCCAGGACACGGTCGCATTAATCCCCAATGTTTCAGTCAAGCAATACGAATTAAACAGGTTATTTGGATTTCCCGACTCATTGGTCTTTGAATCCCATACCTGAACATGCGGTATTTATATTACCGTATCCCAAGCCCGTAATAGGGAAAATAAGTTAAGAGTATTTACCTGAGCTAGCTCCTGTCTTAAATAGCAAGAATTAATAACTCAGCCGTATTCACTTAAGTAAGCGTAGGTACAATTTACCGGAAAGCTCTAGTCTGGAATGATGGTATAAATAATTAATTAAAATGCTAACGGGTCTTTAATTAAGTCTAAGCTTAGACCGGTTAGTCTTACTGGAAGATACGGTTCAGACGCATGATTGGGCGAAGACCGGTTAGAATGTGATTTAGACCCGACAAGTACAGAGACTTGTTTAATATGGGTATATTATACACATTCTGGATTTTGAGAATAAACCGATAAGGTTTGACCCGTTTCGGCTAATTTATGTAAACTTGTTACATAAACCGAACCGAACGCGAAATAAGCGTAACGGGTATCCGTAAGAGCCATACACAGGTTTCCTAAGTTAATATGCTTCAAATATGTTATGGCATCAGTAGGATGTCTTTCGTTATGCCCCGAACTAATTTAAACACAAACTATGCCCCGTAGGGGTAGTTTGGTCATTTTAAAGTTTGTGAAAGAGTTTAAATGTTTAACTGAGTTACAGGTCTGATGTAAACAGCAAACGTACTCAATTTGATAAGTTATATCAGTAGGCTAAAGCTTATATGTGAAATTTATCATCTTTAACCAAACTATGCCCCGTAGGGGTATTTTGGTAATTTCACATAAGCCGAAAAGCTCAAAAACGAAGTCTGAGTTTATCAACCTTTTCTTACTGTTAAAATATCATAATTTGCCTCATATATCAGTAGGTATCAACCCGGGTATGTCCAATATGATTTTAAAACATACTATGCGTTAAAAACGCTAATTTAGGCGATTAAAGGCCATTACCGGGTTCGATACTTAAATCTGATATTTTTATATTTCCAGAAGGCTTAAAATAATTTATTTATCATAATTAATCAGTAGCAAAAGGTTTGGAATCGTTTAGATGTGTAAAACTCATTTTATGGCCCGTAAGGGCAAAACCGACAATTACCGAGTTAAGCCTACGACTACGAGTTATGCTCAGCCTAAAATTAATTAAAAATCTTTAAAAAAAAATCCTAAAATAATATATTATATCAGTGGGTAAAAGATTGATACCAAAAAGTATGTTTAACTAGGCTATACGCTAATTACGCCATTATGTTAACATAAAGCATTAGTTTTGCGATATTGAGCATAACTCTTAATCTACAAGTCAAACTGATGTCAAACTTTGCATACAAGTTTATATATCAGTAACTAAGGTTTCTACACTTTTACATTTTCATAAATCTCGTTTTAAGGTGTAAAGGGCATAATGGTCAACATATGAGCAATTAACGGAATCATGCGTATTAGTCGGATAACTAATGAACCGAGGTGTATAATCACAGAGGGTTATACTAGCATGTAACCTGGTCCAAATGAAGCTCTGAGGCATTTCTAAAATATGCCCGAACGGGTCAGAACTGAAAGTCAACGTGAAAGTCAAACTATGTGACTTTCGGTTCCGAACCGGGTCTAAACAGGAAATAGTCGGGTTGAACAGGTTTGAACATGTTATTACACTAATTACTAAGTTATAACAATAATCAAACAGGTTATATATGATCTAGATAGCTAATTATGCATAAAAGACATTTTAAGCATTATGTTGACTTTTTAAGTAAAGGTTTGACCCGACATTTAACCTGCTTAGGATGGTGATCAGGGGAAACCCTTTTGGGGTTTTATTACCCACATAAATACCATCCTATAACTACTTTTAATTCGAGATATGATTGAGTCATTAGTGACTAATCTCGAAGTCAAACCGTAATTACGGCGGTTTGACTTTTAGCTATATAACTAAGCTAAACTCAAATAAACAAGAACTAGTAGACTTACAATAGTCCAATGCACGAATTAAGAGCAGATGGGAGAGTTCCTTAGCTCCAGGAATGCTCCAAATGATCAGGTGCAAGTGTGAAGAATGTTGCAACATGAAATGCCTTATATAGTGCAAACACTCACCACAATTGGTTGACAACTCACTCTAAGACCAACCACAACCTTTCAACACTTGTCCTAGTGCTCTAGGATAGTTTAGGGGTCGTTTATAACTGATAAAAACCGGTGCAATAGGTCACAATCGCGTAAAACAGCCAACAGCAGGTTTCTGGTCGCTGGGCACCAGCTAGCGCACCGTTACGCTACACTTGTAGCGGTGCGCTAGCCCGCTATAATGGGCCGGCTGACCTTTGGTGGTAGCGCACCGTTACGCTAAACATGTAGCGGTGCGCTAGCCCTGATCTGGGGCAATTTTGTTGTTGTTTGTCGAAGTCTTGAAAGGGTAACCAACTTGTACGACCTTTAGACATCAATTATCAACTTAGGACCCGCACAAAGTGTATGATCCTGTATGATACCCTACCATTTGAACTTGTTCCATTTGAATGCATTTACAAGACCCGAAAACATCGGTTTACCATTCATTTTCTTCGTGAGATCATAACATGCTTTTGCAAGTCCATTATTGACAATAATTCTCTGTAATTAGGGTATAAAAGATGTGTGTAATATTTAATCGGGTCTTGGGATTTATAATTGAGGTCGTCCAGAGGTAACAGTTTAACATGACGCCACTTTAAATCCTACCGAAACATCTTTATTAAATCCGGGTTTTCAACACGTTTTTGTCTGACATGACACGTGTCGTTTTATTATTGAACCCGAAATTTTCGAGGTGTTACATCCTCACCCCCTTAAAATAAATCTCGACCCGAGATTTACTGAAACAAGTAAGGGTACTTTTCTTTCATTGTGGATTCAACCTTCCACGTGAATTCGGGACCTCTACGGGCATCCCATTTGACCTTAACAAAAGGTATATGCTTTCTCCGAAGCTTCTTTACCTATTGACCTTCAATCGACAAAGGTTCTTCCTCAAATTTTAAGCTCTCATCTTTATGCACATCCGTATGTGGTATAACCAGTGATTCATCAGCGAAACACTTCTTCAGATTGCATATGTGGAACACATTGTGAATTCCACTGAGCTCTTCCGATAAGTTTAACCTATAGGCAACTGACCCGATACATTCTATAACCTCGAAAGGTCCTATGTATCTCGGGCTTAGCTTGCCTTTCTTACTAAACCGCATCACTCCCTTCCAGGGTGATATCTATTGTTGAACCTTATTCCTTAATAAGAATTTAGGAGGTTTGTTATTTTCATAATCCTTAATTTTCTGCCGTATACTGGCATCTGACTGATGATTATGAATTTGCGTGATCTCATTGATTGTCTATAATGCAACTTTCAGATCTTACTGTTTGGACTTACCAACTATTGTTCTATCAATGAACGTTTAGCATTTTATCTATACAAGGTCTTCAAGGGAGTAGCCTTGATACTTATATATCAAATATTATAGAGAAGCTTATCTTATGGTGAGATGGTTATTCCAACCATTACTTAACAAATTTTAAGGATTAGTTGATCCTTGAAGTTAGCTGAACAATTCGACGATTTAGAACAGCTGATGGCAAATTTCTTAACTATTGCCCAATTAGGGTTGCGGTATGCATGCATAAGCAATATGAACCGTCTTTCCTATTTAATAATATAACACCCTCGGAATACTGATTCTGGCTATATGAGCCTATGTCTGAAAAACCTACATACTCAAGGTTTCGTTTATTCCATAATTAATATGGAGGTTTCACAATACTCCAGCCCACAGCGGGATGCTAATCTTAATTCTACCTGCCTCCCTGGAGGCAAGCAAGGAAAACTTATGAGAAAATAATTAGGATACAAGGAGGCTACAGAGATTTTCCATATCTCAGGCTCCAATTCATCCATCATTATTCGTGTCAAATGAGTGACACCTTTATGTTATAAGTCCCCGAATTCCTTAATCGGGAACCTTTACTTGAGGAAAAATTCCATTTTTTTTTTATTTTTTTTTTGGATATCTTCTTTGAATACTACTAGTCGACTTTGGTACAATATGATCATTGGGATATCTTAGGGTTCCATGTATTAAACCTCCATGCTGATCAGACATGGAAATAATCTATGGGACACACTAGGATGCGCCAATCCTCATATGACACTTTTATCAAACATAGTTTGGCATTCGCAGGCGATAGAAAACAAAGAGAAAAATAATTAAAATAACATATGTTGTCGTACTCTATGCGAAGAAAGAGTACTCTTAGATTTTCGGAAGTATTCCTTGCTGATACTAGAAGCATCGTTTACTATGGTTTCCTTGGTAAGTTATACCTTGTGGATGACAATAAAAATTTTGCTAAGTTCATGGTTCATGAAGATTTATTATTGCCTGTATTAAAAACAGGACACTTAGCAGAAATTATTGTTGATAAAAGATAAGGGAGTTTATTGTACAAGTGCTTATATTTAATTAGAATGGAGATTTTCACAAACTAGGCACCTAGCTCAGTTGGTTAGGCGCGCGAAAGGGTGCGGCCGGCCTAGACCCAGGTTCGAATCCGGGGACGGCCAGTTCCACCATTTTTTTTTTTGATATTAATTACTCGTACGGATACGTGTAATTATGAGAGTTGTCTCATAAGGAGTCTTGATAATTAATTGCTTCTTATTACCCACAATATGGGCTTGATTTTTAAGGCAACTAATCGACTTTTATCACTATATTGAGTCCTTATGTGTGCAACCAATAGTTTGCTATAAGGTATTAGAAAGAGTGATTTCTAATAGATATTAGATATCAATATAGGATTTGTTGAAGCATTTTCTAAAGTATCATCGGTCAATTTATACATCGTATTAAATGACCGGAGTCTTAATCAGGCGTAGACAACAGTTCTCAACATTTATTGTTCATCATATATTTATATGTGCCAATATCAAATAAGTTTCTGCATAAACTGTTCGATAAGGAAAGGTACATATTATACTATTATTATTCTGCATCATTTCTTGGGCGTTCCTCCTGATAACTCATGCGTTTGTTCTCTTGGCCTACTCAGGCTTCCTCGCGTACTTAGGGCAGTTGGACTTTATGTGCCCCTTCTCGCCACAACCGAAGCAGTTTGCATTCTTTATGTCCCTACATTCGTGGGACTGGTGGCCAGTTCTTTTGCAGATGCCACATTGCTTTAGCTCTTGGTTTGATCGACACTGTCCCCAGTGTCTTCTTTTGCAGGTTTTGCATGTAGGCTTCTTGTTGGAATCCTGTTGATTATTGTTGAACTCAGATTTGTTCTTCTTAGGATTCTGGGAGTTATCTTCCTCCCTTTTACGCTTCCCATCATCAGAAGCCTTGGCAGCCTTGTTTCTAATCACATCGAGTGTGAGAGATAGCGACAGATCTGCCACTGACCTGAATGTAGTAGGTCTTGAAGCCTTAACACTGGCTTTTATTTCTGGGGCTAAACCCCCAATGAAGCGAGCAATTCTCTTGGGTTCCGGTGTGATCAAATAAGGAACCAATCGAGACTTGGTATTGAAATTTGTAAGGTATGCTTGACAATCTAAGTTCTCCATGACTAATGTCAAGAATTCAGTCTCAATCTTCTCAACTTCATGTTGAGGACAATAATTTTCTTTAATAAGAGCAACGAACTGATCCCAAGTCATCTCGTACAAAGGGGTCTTCCCCGTAGCTTGAATGAGAGACTCCCACCATGCTAGTGCCTCTCCCTTGAATGATTGGGATACATACTTCACTACATCCCTCTCAGCGCATCCGCTGATATACACAATAGTATCCATCTCGTCCAGCCATGTCATACAGTCAATGGCTCCTTTCTCCCCTGTAAAATCCCGGGGTTTACATGACACAAAGTACTTGTAGGAGCAACCCTTATCTCGGGGTCCTTTATTCAGTATGATTTGTTGAGACGGATCACTGTGATGGTTCGAGGAGCGACGATCGTCATCTCCATTCTTGGGATCATCTTTCTTGGGAGGTGGATTGATGTGAGCTTCAGAGTGTGTTTTAGGGTTTGAAGGCTGTGTAGAGTGGGTCCTACTTCGAGTACCACTGTATTCCACATATTGCCTATCCAAAGCCTGTGTAACAGCGTCGTCTATGATCGCTTTTAATTCGACACCCGTTAACGTAATCTGGGCGTTCACATTTGGCTCCACTGGATGGCTATTACCCTCGTCTGAGTTAGCCATTACAATTTAACTGTTGCAGAAAACAAGGGCAATAGTTTATTTGGGAGTTTATTATGGAATTGCCCCTTAGGGAAATTCGTTAACCATGGTAAACAGAGGCCACATTTGGTTAATTTATTTATCATGTTTATTTAGGATTTCTATAATAATTTATCCTAATTATAAAACAATAACAGTTTTATTTGTGGCACAAAAGGCCTAGTCTCGTGGACATTTTTATTTAACCTATGATTTCGAGGAATCATAACATTAAGGTATACTGGCACAATAGGCCTGGTCACAAGGACATTTATAAATTTTGCTCTATGATTTCAGAGAATCGAGGCATTAAGGTTTTAATAATAGCACAAATGGCCTAGTCGCGTAGACAAGTTTAATTTATAAGCCATGATTTCAGAGAATCGAGGCATTAAGGTTTTAATAATAGCACAAATGGCCTAGTCGCGTAGACAAGTTTAATTTATAAGCCATGATTTCAGAGAATCGGGGCATTAAGGTTTTAATCAAAGTTCATTACCTTTTCTTGACAGGGAGCTGTAGGCTACCACTGTCTTTAGTCTCAGAGGACATTATCTATAGCCCGTAGGTACTTCCCTTATAAGAGATGTTTATTACTGGATTACCCCCTTAGGGAAATTCATTAACCATGGTAAACAGAGACCATATGTGGTTAATTTATTAATCATATTTATTTAGGATTTCTTTTATAATTTATCCTAATTATAAAACATTAACAGTTTTATTAGTGGCACCAATGGCCTGGTCACATGGACATTTATATATTTTTGGCTTATGATTTCAGAGAATCAAAGCAACTACAACTGTTTTATTTAATAGCACAAAAGGCCTAGTCACAAGGACAATTTTAAATTATAAGCCATGATTTCAGAGAATCAAGGCCTTTAAGTATATTAGCACAACTGGCTTAGTCACAAGGACAGCTATGATTTCAGAGAATCAAAGCATGATAGTATATTGGCACAATAGGCCTAGTCACGTAGACAATTATAAATTATATGCTAGGATTTCAGAGAATCAAAGCATTTGAGGTTTGAACTTAGTTCATTACCTTTATCTGACAGGGAGTCATAGCTACCACTGTATTTTGGCTCATGTAGAAATGAGCAAGGCCCGTAGGCACTATATTACCACGTATGGTTAAAATATGATCATCTCAATTGATGACATAAACCCAGGATTCAGGGATCATTAAACTGGGTTAGGAATCTTTTGAAGAATCCTATATAAAAATGACGTGTGTGATTTTAATTGAATCACATCTGCCAGGAGTGTTAACATGTTTTAAGATGTTAACAGGGAATTGAATCTTTTTAAACAGGTCTTACCATCTTGGCCCGGTCTTTTAATTGACCCGTGGCTAGGTTGCACACTTAAGATTGTTAATTTATAATTAACGCAGAACAATTTTAAATTGAGGTGTAAATATGGATCTGAATCTAAATTGCGGAACTGCCATCTTGGCCGGTCTTAATATGACCCGAAGCTAGGTCTTGCCCTTTTAGATTTTGCCATTTTATTATAATGGTAGATCTTGCAAAAAGGAAATATTATTTTTCCATTTATTTAATATTTCTTAATTAGAATGAAAGTTTAAACTTAATCATTCCATTATATAAAAATAAAAGTATAAAGTTGCCCTAAGCGGGACTTAAAAGGAATAATGTGTCCTCGTAGGGACTGAATGATAAGTATGTCCTTATAAGGACTATATACGGAAACGTTCTTCAGCAAAAGGAGTTTCTTCTTCATTCAATTCCTGAATGCTTTCTCCGTGGTTGCACGTTTCATCCTGGTCGCGGTACAAAGCTCAGCATTTCCATGCTCCAGATGTGGAGAATTCTTATTACAACTTCTTTGCTTGGCGACGTATCCAATAAGAATTTGAAGTGAAATTTCCAGATTAGGATTGAGATTATTCCTATGTTAAGTCTAGACTCAGAAGTTTAGATATGTGCAATTGTGTAACTGAGATTAAACACAAAAGGCTAGTGTTTAATTCACTCAGTGTTGGCTCTGATACCAACCTGTCACACCCCGGATTTCCATGTGTCACCGGTGGGCCCGGTGGGGGAGTATCGTGACGTGGTTGGCAACGTAATAGTCAAACAACACAATATATAAATGCACAGCGGAAGCAAAGGATAAATATTATTACATTCCGAATATAAAGTAATATTCAATATTACAACGGAAGGTAAAGGATTCACAGGCGGATCTTAAAACATATCATTTGTTCAACAGACTTTAGACGCCTAGAACTTGCAAGGTTCCTTATTATGGTCCTGAGCCGCTTCCAGCCTATTACGTACTTGTACCTGTCACTTAGACTTTTGAAAATACGTCAGTTTTCACTGGTAAATACGCTCAACCGACTCATTTGAAAAGAGTTTAATAAAATTGATTTGAATGCACCAGGCACAAAACCTTTTGACACTTTGATTAAAATGCACAGAGGCAAAATTAATCTTTTTATGCTTTGGGATAAACTATATCTCATGTTATCAGTTTTACATAACTTGCTCTACATACGGGGCCCGAATCTATGCCGGTTCATGATTAACCGACACACCACTATTCCCTTATTGGGAATCCCTTATTGGGTATGATTATTATTCCCTTATTGGGAATCCCATATTGGGTATAATTATTATTTAGCATATAGCATCTGTCAGGTGTATGCCTACACCCCGTGCTTAAGTCGTGGCCATTGCAATTTAATGAGTCAAGGATATCCAGGACACGGTCGCATTAATCCCCAATGTTTCAGTCAAGCAATACGAATTAAACAGGTTATTTGGATTTCCCGACTCATTGGTCTTTGAATCCCATACCTGAACATGCGGTATTTATATTACCGTATCCCAAGCCCGTAATAGGGAAAATAAGTTAAGAGTATTTACCTGAGCTAGCTCCTGTCTTAAATAGCAAGAATTAATAACTCAGCCGTATTCACTTAAGTAAGCGTAGGTACAATTTACCGGAAAGCTCTAGTCTGGAATGATGGTATAAATAATTAATGAAAATGCTAACGGGTCTTTAATTAAGTCTAAGCTTAGACCGGTTAGTCTTACTGGAAGATACGGTTCAGACGCATGATTGGGCGAAGACCGGTTAGAATGTGATTTAGACCCGACAAGTACAGAGACTTGTTTAATATGGGTATATTATACACATTCTGGATTTTGAGAATAAACCGATAAGGTTTGACCCGTTTCGGCTAATTTATGTAAACTTGTTACATAAACCGAACCGAACGCGAAATAAGCATAACGGGTATCCGTAAGAGCCATACACAGGTTTCCTAAGTTAATATGCTTCAAATATGTTGTGACATCAGTAGGATGTCTTTCGTTATGCCCCGAACTAATTTAAACACAAACTATGCCCCGTAGGGGTAGTTTGGTCATTTTAAAGTTTGTGAAAGAGTTTAAATGTTTAACTGAGTTACAGGTCTGATGTAAACAGCAAACGTACTCAATTTGATAAGTTATATCAGTAGGCTAAAGCTTATATGTGAAATTTATCATCTTTAACCAAACTATGCCCCGTAGGGGTATTTTGGTAATTTCACATAAGCCGAAAAGCTCAAAAACGAAGTCTGAGTTTATCAACCTTTGCTTACTGTTAAAATATCATAATTTGCCTCATATATCAGTAGGTATCAACCCGGGTATGTCCAATATGATTTTAAAACATACTATGCGTTAAAAACGCTAATTTAGGCGATTAAAAGCCATTACCGGGTTCGATACTTAAATCTGATATTTTTATATTTCCAGAAGGCTTAAAATAATTTATTTATCATAATTAATCAGTAGCAAAAGGTTTGGAATCGTTTAGATGTGTAAAACTCATTTTATGGCCCGTAAGGGCAAAACCGACAATTACCGAGTTAAGCCTACGACTACGAGTTATGCTCAGCCTAAAATTAATTAAAAATCTTTAAAAAAAATCCTAAAATAATATATTATATCAGTGGGTAAAAGATTGATACCAAAAAGTATGTTTAACTAGGCTATACGCTAATTACGCCATTATGTTAACATAAAGCATTAGTTTTGCGATATTGAGCATAACTCTTAATCTACAAGTCAAACTGATGTCAAACTTTGCATACAAGTTTATATATCATTAACTAAGGTTTCTACACTTTTACATTTTCATAAATCTCGTTTTAAGGTGTAAAGGGCATAATGGTCAACATATGAGCAATTAACGGAATCATGCGTATTAGTCGGATAACTAATGAACCGAGGTGTATAATCACAGAGGGTTATACTAGCATGTAACCTGGTCCAAATGAAGCTCTGAGGCATTTCTAAAATATGCCCGAACGGGTCAGAACTGAAAGTCAACGTGAAAGTCAAACTATGTGACTTTCGGTTCCGAACCGGGTCTAAACAGGAAATAGTCGGGTTGAACAGGTTTGAACATGTTATTACACTAATTACTAAGTTATAACAATAATCAAACAGGTTATATATGATCTAGATAGCTAATTATGCATAAAAGACATTTTAAGCATTATGTTGACTTTTTAAGTAAAGGTTTGACCCGACATTTAACCTGCTTAGGATGGTGATCAGGGGAAACCCTTTTGGGGTTTTATTACCCACATAAATACCATCCTATAACTACTTTTAATTCGAGATATGATTGAGTCATTAGTGACTAATCTCGAAGTCAAACCGTAATTACGGCGGTTTGACTTTTAGCTATATAACTAAGCTAAACTCAAATAAACAAGAACTAGTAGACTTACAATAGTCCAATGCACGAATTAAGAGCAGATGGGAGAGTTCCTTAGCTCCAGGAATGCTCCAAATGATCAGGTGCAAGTGTGAAGAATGTTGCAACATGAAATGCCTTATATAGTGCAAACACTCACCACAATTGGTTGACAACTCACTCTAAGACCAACCACAACCTTTCAACACTTGTCCTAGTGCTCTAGGATAGTTTAGGGGTCGTTTATAACTGATAAAAACCGGTGCAATAGGTCACAATCGCGTAAAACAGCCAACAGCAGGTTTCTGGTCGCTGGGCACCAGCTAGCGCACCGTTACGCTACACTTGTAGCGGTGCGCTAGCCCGCTATAATGGGCCGGCTGACCTTTGGTGGTAGCGCACCGTTACGCTAAACATGTAGCGGTGCGCTAGCCCTGATCTGGGGCAATTTTGTTGTTGTTTGTCGAAGTCTTGAAAGGGTAACCAACTTGTACGACCTTTAGACATCAATTATCAACTTAGGACCCGCACAAAGTGTATGATCCTGTATGATACCCTACCATTTGAACTTGTTCCATTTGAATGCATTTACAAGACCCGAAAACATCGGTTTACCATTCATTTTCTTCGTGAGATCATAACATGCTTTTGCAAGTCCATTATTGACAATAATTCTCTGTAATTAGGGTATAAAAGATGTGTGTAATATTTAATCGGGTCTTGGGATTTATAATTGAGGTCGTCCAGAGGTAACAGTTTAACATGACGCCACTTTAAATCCTACCGAAACATCTTTATTAAATCCGGGTTTTCAACACGTTTTTGTCTGACATGACACGTGTCGTTTTATTATTGAACCCGAAATTTTCGAGGTGTTACACCTGACTTGCCGAAGCTCCCAAGTTGGTAATCGTGGAGCAGGAATCGACATTATTCTTGAAATGGTTTGTTTAGTAAAGTACAGGTAGTATCTTTAAATTGTCATATTTTCTTTTACAAGTGGTTAAAGAAGATTTTAACTTCCAAGTGGTAAATCAGGGATATTAAGTTGTATCTGATTTCCTACATATGATTGGTAAAACAATGTGATGATTTGATCCCCAATTTTACAAGTGGTAAAATCAACAAAACTTATTTTCCGGAAAAACCATTTTGATTAAAACAAACTTAAGTGTTTTGAGATCATAATGGGAAAATAGTTTGTTGTGAGGGGGAGTTCTGATTGTTTATGCCAAGTGGATGGAGAATTGAGGCAATTTGATATCAGTTGTCATGTTACTTGTACAGTTTGTTTTCAAATTTCCTAAAATGTGTTTGCATTTTAGGGGGAGTAAATTTTTAGAAAATCCAAAAACATTTGAAAATTTGAAAAAGCCAAAAACATGATAAAAATGCAAAAATGAGTTTTGTTGTAAAAAAGAGGAAATGGTAGTAGATCAGTTGGACTGTCACAGCACGCTAAAGAAATGGAAAGTTATAATGTGATAAACGGTCTCACTAAAGATGTGACGGTAGGCTCAGCTAGACTAGTAGATTTGCGATAACGATACAAACTTAAATGAAAAAGCCTAGTTCTAGTGGGAAACATGGTCAAAAGCATAGTACTTAGTTTTGTCCTTCTTGATTGTGTGCCTACTCAGTAATTGCTGATTGTCGAAAGACATAAAACTGGTTAAGTTTGTGAACTTTCACAACTTTGCTAAAAAGTCGCTTTGATTGTGCATTTTATTTTGCAAAGATTTAAACTTGTCTTATTTCTTTATTTTGTTTAAGCATCGGACATCCTCTGCGTATACGTGAGTATCGACCTGGATGTTGTTGCCTAAACGTTCTGCTTTATTTTCTTTGGTGTTTCGTTTAAGCTTTGGACCTCCTCTGCGTATACGGGAGTATCGACCTGGTGGTTAAAGCCTAAACAACTTCAACTTGTTTTATTTTCTTATTTTGTTTAAACATTGGACTTTCTCTGCGTATACGGAAGTATCGACCTGATTGTTAATGCTTAAACATTCTGCTTTGTTTTCACACAAATTCACAGTTGATAAAAGTTTAAAGGCATTACTTGAGTCGGTGTATTGCATGATGAGGGGATATGCTGAGATCGTGGGGTCCATAAGAACTTAGTGCTATCTTAATATACCTTAACATATCGGTAAGCATTTCGAAAGTTTTTAGATTGAGTTTAAGTGGACAACAATATCGTCAATCAATGTGAATCGTTTAGAGCATAAAATGAAATGAAGCTTAACGGTGTTGGTGATTTGTCTCAGAAGCTGATATGATCCTCTTACACAAACTCACAAAAATATTGTTTGTATATATTTCTTTATTGCATTTCATTTCATTTAAAAAAATCCAAAAAGATTTTCAGTGTGTTTTAGCATAAATTTTGAAAAATTCAAAAAGATTTTCGACAACTGATATTGGAGAACTGATTTTCAAAATTACAAGTGCTAAACATGATGAGCATGTGATGAGGGGGAGTGTGTGTATAAATGAGAAAAGATTTTGAATATTTGTCTACATGTGGTTCATCAGTTATTAACATTGTTAAATCATCCTGGATAAATTTAAGGAAGAGTTTGGTTGTATAAATTTTGTAAAATGTTAAATTTGTGAAAAATTTACTTTTGGGTAGAGGATGTGCAGGATAGCCTGGATTCTGAAGTCTGAGTATAGAGCCAGGTCATGATCCTGATTATGTGAAAGTCAAACTGCAATCAACATCTGAGGAAAGATTGTTCGAGGGGAGTCTGTTGATGCTGAAGAGGAGAAAGAGATAAAGTTTTAAGGATGCTTACATTGTCAGATACTTTGGAGAGAGCTTAAAGACTGATCAAGACTGAAGATGTTCTGAAGGCATACCGAAGACTCGTCAACATCCGAGGGGGAGTCTGTTGGTGCATACATCTGTCGACTTCGTCTTGTATCGAGTCGTGTAATAAAATAGATGAAACAAGTCACGAACAAGCCAGTTCAAACGAAGTGGATAGTTCAAACGAACTGGACATTCAAACGAAGTGGCCAGTTCATACGAACTGGACCAGTTCGTATGAACTGGAGGTGCTTGTTCAAACGAAGTGGGATTAGTATAAATAGTAGACTTGTTATTTCATTTGTAACTTTTGCATTTCCGGTAGCGAAGCTCTGCCGAGGTATCTCTAGACCGTGTAAAGCTTTCATATCAATACAAGAGATAGTTAAACTACTTTCTAGTGCAAATCAAGCTGTTTCGAAACCAAAACGTCTGTTTCCGCCTCTCGTTTTGGTCAAAAACTCTTCTGATCGACTCGTATAGGTCGTTACTCGATCCTACATGTTTTATATTAAAAGTTCGGTGTTTTAAAACTCTGAAATCATTTCCTAACTACGATCCTGATGAAAATTTTTTCCGCTGCATAATTAATAAACACCGATACCATCTAGCTGGTTCACGGCTCCCGCTCCCAGGGTGGGGTCGGGGGCAGTGACATCATCAACCAAAACCTAAGCGATTTTTCCGTTTGAAATTAGGGCCCCAACACCTATGCTTGAACCTGGTTTTCGTCTGAAATTAGTTATACACCCGTCCGGTGAACGGGTATATAATTGGTATAATGATATAAGCACTTTATTTAGGTCCACCAGTTGTATCAATCACAGTCATACTCAATTTGTACATGAATTTCCCAATATTCCACTATAACTTGACATGCCTCAATTTGTTGCGGCCTTGGTCGAGCAAAAAACGAAAATACCAAAAGCAAAGCATGGTTGCGACGCTTGTCAAACATTAACCAAATACACACACACACACACACACACACACACACACGATTCAGTTATGAAGGCGTAGATCAAAACGTCAAAGAAATATATACACCTGTGTTACCGGGTTCGGGTTTTCAATACCCGGGTATTAGAATACCCTATTTCCGGGTCCGGGTATTGGTCGGCTAGGGTTCAGGAATTGGTCGGATATGATTCGGGTTGGGGTATTACGAAAACCCGGTTACAGGTTTTATGAAAACTCGGGCACGCTGAAAACTCGGGTACAAACGGGTACGAAAAAACCCGGGTTTGGGTTCGGGTATTGAACAGTATATGCATACCCGGTCTCTACCCTATGAGTAGGTTCGGGTTTAAAAACCCGTTTTTCTAATATCCGGATTTGGGTCCGGATTTTGATTTTTTGTGCACCTACGTATAATTAGGCTTATGGATCTCACTATATAGCATTTTGGACATCCATGTTACCTGATAGAAACATTCGGATCCTTCGATTGTCAACTGTCAGAGCTTAAAGTAAAGAGTTCTGTCTACAAACCTGGTTTATATTCAATACAGTGAAGCTTTCTAGTCTTAACTTCACCAAATAATATGATTAGTGAGTGTACTAAAATTTCATTGCGCTATCTAATCTGAATTCTAATCATTCAAAATCTCATAATCACTTTCAAAATGCACATCAAAATACCCTCCAAATCAGTAATGTCTCATCTTTCAGTTGATTTATATGTACATAGAAATAAACATACAAAATTCATTTAATGGATGAAAGAAGATTTACAGTGGAGCCTATCTTTGTTATTGCTATCTGACGATGCCACTGCCCCTAAATTACACCCGCTGCTGTTATAGAGTATGTAGTTGGTGGTTTGAACCTTGAAAGTAAATAAGTTGACTTTTGGTGCTTCAAGTCAAACTTATAAGGTCTTGTATTAGATGGCATAAACATAATAAGATTGACTCTTTAGATGCTATTGCAAAGTAAATTTTACTTAATTCTTTTATGAATGCTGCTCAAAGTAGATTTTTTGTATCGAGTATTATAAAATTTATATAAAAGAAGAAACTATAAAAGATTAATTATATACTTATACAAAAACCAACTTAAGACACGACCGAGACAAATGAACAGACGCACCGTTTGAAAAGTTAACATCCCCACCGTTTGATTATTTTAAACCAACTTAAGACATGACCGAGACAAATGAAAAGGTGCACCGTTTGAAAAGTTAACATCCCCACCGTTTGATTATTTTAAACAAAACGACGCACCGCCATGCAATGAATATAACATCCATATAAATCATCCCATCCGGGTAAATGAAAAGGCATACAAAGTAAATTCACCATACACAGTTACACACCAATTCATATTGATACAATACACCAAAACTCCACAAGAACAATAAATCCTAGACGGTGATGAAACCCAGACGAAGAAAATGGCGGAGAAACGATTATCACCGGAAAACATGTCTGCTGGCCACGAACCACCGCCACCTACTCGATCCAACATCGGACACTTCCATCAACTAACCGATGCCACCGTTAAAATCTACAGCCACGGCGGTTACCGTTTTCTGGCCATGGCGATTACGGAGAAATGGAAAGAGATCGTCGGGGGTGACGATTTCTTGGTTTATGTGTGAGTGTGTAGAAGAAACTGTCAAATTTGTTTTTGAGTGATTGTATTTGGGTTGTATAGATTTGGTATGTTTACTGTTTGGTACTTCGTCGCCCACTGTTATACATCTCCCAAACATTTGTACATAATATATATGATCTATTATAAAAGAAACATCATCATTAGATAACCCAAGCATTATACAGATTTTTTATCTTTTAGATGAAGGGATAATTATTTCGTAATTTTACTGTGTTGGTTGACGTTAGAAAATCTTTAATTATTAATAGGGGGAAGTCATTGGACCTAAGAATTTCTATAAAACCAGAGGTCGAAAACGTATATTCCCAAAAATTTCTATACGAAAACTACGTACTCTCCACTACTGAACGAAAAGTTCAGGGGGTCGGCCGCCCACTCTCGCCCCTTAAAAACTTCGCCCATCCGTGCCATAACGAACCAATGTCATCCTTTCAACTTAGTTATTCTTTTTAACATGTTAACTTTTAATTTGTGTTCGGTTTACCGGTCCCGCCGCAACGCGCGGGTCAAAGTTAACTCGTTGGATACAAAGTTAAACTTTTTGAAGTTGTAAATCATAAAGTAAGATCAAATGGGTCAGAACATTGTAAAAGTATTCAAAAGATAGTAAACTAAGATTAATGAGCCACATGACGTCAAAGCATGATGAATTAAAATAAACGGGTCAATATATTATGAACTAAAAGAAACTAATACAAGACAGACTGGGCCTCCCTAATAACTACTTATAATTAACAATTACAGGGGCAAATTATAACCTAGAGTGACTCACACCAACGCAGTGTTAATCAGATCACATTTACATATTCTTATAAACCTATCAGTTATGAAAAAACAATTGCAGATTAACACTACCGTACTTCTTTAGTATCTTCGGCTACAATTTCTGATCATGATTTCACCACAATTCATTTATAGGGACAAAATATAAGCATGGATGGATAAAACCTCAACATACCTCTCAAATCTAACTTCAAATCGTATGAATTTGATCAGTGGATCACTAATGACAATAAAAGATACAAACGCAGAGAAATCCGGTATATTGTATAATTACACTGACTTTATAAAGTTCAGGAACTGATTCACAAAGTTAAATTAACTATAAAAATGATTAAGCACCTTAGATCGCTTGTTAGGAGGATGTTGTTGTTGCTCGTCGTGGTGAGTAGAGTCGTCTTCCGATGAACGGGTATTTCAATGTACTTACATGAAAACTGATTCGTAAAACAACATAACATAACATAGCCCATAGAGAAAATTGTGTATTTAATGTGTGGGGACGCAATGGCTTCACGAAGACAACTATCAACACTACCAACATCAGTAGCATCTTGCTTATCTTCCAGCAACATTTTCTCAATGGCAGCACATGAAACTATTTTGAAGATAATCATCACTTCCTAAAACCTTGCTTTGACAAAGAACTGAAGAAACCTTTGCAAAAAGTCGCCTTTCTTTTATTTAATACTTCCTTGGCAACACCATGTGCCTACTAATTTCCAACACAGCTAGGTTCACCCGAGAATCTAAAAACTCGGCACGCACTTCAAGTCTTCACCTAAAATTAGTAATGTGGACGCGTTGAATAAAAATCATAAATTTGACCCGTTTGCTAAAAATCATATGTTTAACTTGTTTACTAAAAACGATATGCTTGATACATCAAACAGGTTGCTTACTGATTCACCAACCAGTCTCCAAAGCAGAATTACAACCTAATCTTCAGCATTACACCAGTCCAGTTTAGCAAAACCTGTTTCCAGTTTAGACAGTGAGAAAACTGAATAAAGGGAACAAACCAAACATTAATTAAATAAATTCGCACCTGGTAACCGATTGGAGATTAAGAGAGAAATGTGGAACGATTATGAAGGTAGGGGTGTTGATATTGTTGTTGAATACATGATTTGAGATAGGATTCCTAGTCGTTGGTGATCGAATTACAAAAAATAGTCAAAAACAATTTCTGAACATAAATAGATTACAACAAAAATCGAAAGAAAACATCTCAGTTAATCAAATTTATACCTAGTAACGGTTTAAATCGGTCCAATTCCACCACCGATACAAGGTGGAAACACGAGATTCCGAAGTACACTTATCAACCAACCCAGCCCGTTTCGACTTAAAGTTACCTTGACAAGTTAACCGGATTTACTAATTACCTCGGGAGCCATCCAGCGATAGGTCCTAGTTTCTGCAGATATCGCCTCGGTTAAAGATTCTTCTCTTTCCATAGCAAAATCAGCAAGTTACTGATTTATGATCAACGGTAATTTCTGAAAGAAAAAAAATATAGCTAGAGTGACACATTAAGCAATCGGTAATCTTACCCGTCAAGTAAAATAAATTGGACTGAGACTTGATTTAAATACCAAAAAGGGAAATTAACAATTGTATACCCTGAAATATAAACAAAAACAGAGCTCACATTGTTATCTTTGTTACCTGTTACATGACATCGAGCCAAGATCACACATGATTGATGAGCGAGGTGTAACCATATCAATAGCGTGTATAGTATAAATAATAGCAATATGAATCAAAGGAATTAAAAAAATTCAAACGAAGTAGCAATAATAGGAAGCGTAAACCTTGTTGAGGGAGTCTTAACAAATAGACCATTGCAATGCAGCTAAACGATGAAGTTCATTCTGCATCAGGGACGGATCCAGCTTTGGAGTTTGATTTTGAGTACTAAAAGAAAACTTTACCTCAAGTAGTCTATATCTTTCCTGATCTGCTGATTGCTCGTTTCATAAGAGATTGGTAATCTTGATTTCTTGACCTCTTATCAATCTCACTGGCTCGTAGTACTGTAAAAGGATGCGAAAGTGTCTTGTTTGTGCCATTCTGAAGTAACGATAATGGATATAAGAGTGAAGTTTGGGTTATGCTATGTCTCTAAATGGGTAGAACGGGTCAAATTAGCTAAAAATTGCCCAAAGTGGATATTTGATGGAAAAATATGACTTTAGACTGCCCGAAGATGTATTTCACCATGGTATAACGCATATGCATTTTAAAGTTGCACTTGTTTGTGTGTTTCTGAAACTAAAAAAAAAGAAATAAGAGTGAAATGTGGGTTATGATATCTCTAAATGGGTCAAATGAAATGAAAGTTGGCCAAAGTGGTTTTTTTGAATTTTGACCAGCCCGGTTTGACCCGTTACCAAAAAATACCCATTTTTCAACCTCTACCCATTATAGAGCTTTGATTTACCTTATATGCCATCCTACTGAACTTGTTTATATGATCGGAGTTGTTATAAAGTAGCATCCACATTTAATTGATCAGCCAATGATGTGCATCCTCCAGCAAGTTTCATTAAAACAAAAACAACCACCACTTGTAGGACAAAGAAGAAGAATAAAAATACAAATTATATAAATATTAGTTATAATAAAAATACTTGCTTATTGCGTACATGTGGATCTTGAACTACAAGAAGAGCACTTGGACCACAAGTAAGCCCTACAGCTAGAAGCCAACGAAATAACTGTTCTCCATATCCTTGGCTATCAAACCTCCAATCCCTGAAGAAACAGAACAATTTGTTAGATTTCTTTCACTCAAGTTCTTCAAATTTTAATACTATATGGCCAAACCCACCAGGTATCATAAGGCTCCAATGGTAAGAATATTTGCTTTTGTTGACTAGACCATTAAGGGAAGTGATGAAGCTCTGAAAGCTGAAAGAAAACAAAACTCAATCCTTCACAAACTTCAAAAGAAATATATAATCAAATAACAAAATTAATATATAGTAATCTAGTTTATAGACTAACAATAAATCTATGAAGGAGATTTAGAGGAGCACATTGAGGTGGATTTCAAAACTTCAGATAAGTGTGTGAAAAAAATAGTAAGATTATATATAACATTGAAGTGTCCTACCTTTTTATACATAAACCGAAAGAAATCATTCAAAGTTTGGAACATATTCCCAGCAATATCATATTAGTAGAGAAATAAAATAAATCATAATAAAACGCATTAAATCAACAAAGCTCAGGATAACATGAATATATGATATGATGTTGACAATACTCACTACATCATCAACACATCCAGTCTGATCATTACTGCTTGAATCCCCTCATCACCAAGTATTGAACTAACCTTTTGCAGATTCTGAAACTTTTCATTTGCACCTATATATGCATATGAGCATGTTAATAACAGGTTAAACTTGTTGAACATTAAACTGGTCACTTACGTTGTGTGAAGGCCTTCATCTGGATCGGGTCATCAACTACAACATCAAAGTCCTTACTCCTCGATCTCTACCTCATCTTGTTTTGTACTTACCCTGGTGATACATGGGAGAAAATAAGATGGCCAGAAAGTGGATAAATAAAACAACAGAAACAAAATCTAAAAAATTGAATCGTAATTGAAAGGGAAAGAGGGGAAACCTAAAGAGGACAAGGGGGTTTGAGGAAACGATTTCCATGCCTTGCCTTGCTTTGGAAATAGCCATTTTGGTTTCTTCTGCTCCAGACGGTTTTAAATTTCTCTGGTCAAACCTGCACATGCCACAAAAACCCCAAATTCAAACCCTAATGTTTTACACCAACGAATTCAAACAATAGTGCAGAATGTAACGGATATATGAAGTAAAACATATAAAATGAATAAAAACATCTCAAAATCTGACATTTAGCCTAACCTAGAGCCAATGAAGTTTCTCTAGCTTTACCGAGTAGCCTGGCAGCGTCCTGCGATGGTGAAGATGATGGTTTCCTGTGACGGGGAGGTTAAACGGTGGTGATTGGAAACAACACGAATGAATCAGAAGACACAAAAAAATTTAATTTCAGGCTAAGAACTCACTAACCTTGAACTCACTGGAGGTGAACTAAATTAGTAGAAGACGTCCTAGTGATAAACTACACCAAGTGATGGAGGCTTGAGAACATAAAAATTGCAATCAGAAGAAACCCTAATTTCAATCTAAATGCTTACCGAGTTGCGACTGAAGAACCCTTTAATGACCACCCCACTTATTCAACTTTGCAGGGGTTGTGATTTAGATTGGCTGCAGCAGGTGGTGGGCGTTTGTGGTTCTCGTAGACCAAACATGAGGGAAGGTTGTGTTTATTTATGTGTATATAACTGTATACGGAGGTTATGGGCGATGGAGGATTTATAATGGGTGGCCGAGGGTAGTTGGGGAGGAGAAATCGGGCGAACGTGGAGGGGAAACGTGAACCTACAAAGATGGGATGGAGAAGAGATGTAGCTAAACTGCTAAAAACTTCGGTGAACCGCATAAAAACGGTTTTTGGGAAAAATAGGATGTAACCACCAAAAAGTTGTGGAGATCATGTGTAGAAAAAGGTGGAACAGACCACTTGCTCAGAAAACCACTTGCTCAGAAAACCGTAAATAACCTCCCCGAACAGCTATCATAGGGTTATTTTTTGGAGTTTAAACGGCTGAGATTTCATCTCAACTTGATCCGATGATGGATATCGATTTAGAAAGCGGTTAGACTTAGTGGGTTTAATATATATATATAATTAAAGTTCTTGTATTATTAGGATTAAAGTTCACATTGTCTTGGAATTCAAACTAAGCATAACATACATAACTGTCTTTTAAGTCACTAAGGCCCAAGTCCGCCTAAGTGAAGCACAAACATCATCATGCATTAGCACCTGAAACACATGTAAAAATAGGTACGTTAGCATAAAAATGCATGTGAGATACATAGGTTTTGTTTATGTAGGATTCATGACTTGTAGTTAAAAGAAATGTTTAACAAAAATGTAGTCATGAACCTAGTAAAATATTTTCCTTTGTAAATCATGTGAAAATCGATATGAAAGTCAAATGATGATAAAAGGATAATGCATGGTTAAATGAATAACCAAGTAAAAGTGAATTTGTATAAAATATGTAATTTGTAAAACAATGTCGTGTTCTTGTATAAAATGTTTCATGTCTTGTCAAAGCGGTTTAGATAACGCAACAATGTATAATACAATAAAAGCACTTATATATAGAAAGTACGAGCAGCGTATCCACCATGCTTTTATCATATAACACATAGCCCCGTTACATAAGTCACTTATCAATAATCAACCAAAATGTCTTGTTCAATGTCAAAATGTTTATGTGTAAACCATGTTCAATGTCATGTGTGAAATGTATCATGTATAGCCAAATGTAATGCATAGCAAGTAGAAAGTATCTACTCAAACTAAGTGATAATGTCAACGTGAAAACAAATGTTATGTATGGTGAATAAAAGAATTTACTCAACCCCATAGGAAAATGTACAAAACAAGGTTTTTGAATAAACCTAAGTTTAAATCAAATGTTATGTTTTGCAGAAAACAATGCTTTATGATTACAAACATTTATGCAGTAATGTTTATTCGCATACATTCAAGCCTTGCGACCGTGGAGACAAACCTTTAAACAAATTAAAGGTTTATCTAAGTTATGTATATCGGATTCTATCATCCCCAACTTCCAAACAAACCTAGGAAGTCGGAAACGGGATTTGTCAAGTCCTATGGTACCATTACATATTACCGAGCGGCGTAGCTAATGTTAATGAATGTATTATTGTCCCGATTAAACACACCAAATGTCATAACCAATGTAGCATGTGAAAACCATGTACTAGGTATGCTAAGTAAACATACATAGTAGAAATGATCATGTAAAACAATGTGCTAGCATGCTCAGTAAACATACATAGCAGAAATGTCATGTAATACAATGTGTCCATATGCTGAGTAAACATATGCAACAAGTGTATTTATGAAATCAATGTGCTAGCATGCTCAGTAAACATACATAGAAAAACATATTTGAAAGCATGTACTATATGTGTACTAGATGAAACTAGCATGTTTATGTCATAAAAGCAATGAAAACACATAAGTAACAAGTATGTACATGTGAATCACCCCAAAGTATTTGAAAGCGGTAAAAGAGGGGAACTATGTACTCACTTGGGATTGCTTATTAGTCTTGAGAATAAGACCAATTTAAGCTCCAAGGATCACGGAATCAACAAGGCACCTAATATGGGTAACTATGTTAATAATCGGATCCTAGATCGGGAGATAGGATAGAATGATATTCTATAAATCAAATGAGTAATTGAACTCATATGGTATGATTTAATAGAGCTAACATTATAATTTGAAAGTCCACCTAAGTGCTCTTGACCCGTTTCAACCTGTTATGGTAGTATAAGCTACTATAACACGTTGGTTGCGTAAAACTATGGTCGGATGGTTAACTATGTGCTATGTCAAGTCTTACATGCCCAATTATACCTAAACATGTTACTAAATCAAATTAGATGTTAAAAATATGTTCACATATGCACAATATGGATTTATGCTATAAAAGGGCATTTTGGTCATTTCCTATGGGCATATAAGCTACTTAATAAGCAACTAACCAATCCTAAGTGATCATAAGGTATAACCTCAGAGGTTATTCCCTATGCAACTATGATCACTAAACATGCTTGGTCGGATCCTAATGATCGACCAAACAAGTCGGGTTCGAAAGTATAAGCGGTTGTTTAGACCGCTTATCTTACGACCCTAAACAAGCGCTAAACTAGTAGTGACGAGTTAAACATGTCAAAACATGTTTAACTAACTTAGAAAACTGATTTGGTATCAAAGCAAAGTGTTTTGATACCTAAAAGTAGTTCCGTTGCAAAATGCGCGCTAAAACGCATTTTGACCGAAACTTGACTCGTCACTACACCTAGTTAACGTGGTAATCAGTAGGTATAATCGCTAAGGATTATAACCATCGTGATTACAATCACGTTGCAAAGTTCAAACGAACTTTGCGTTGAGCATTGACTGGTCAAAGCTGAAAGTCAAACACTGTTTGACTTTCTCGCTAGAAAAACGGTAAAAGAATGAAAGAAGCTTACAAAGGGTCCTTGCTAGGGAGAACTTGATCTAAATAATCTCAGGTATGAAGTTTATAACTTCAACTTAGAGAAAATCAGATCAAGGGTGCTTGAAACAATGAAAATGCTTGGCTATTTATACTTGTAGTGAGTTCACAAGATCAAGACATGTGTTTGTGTAACTTCCAAGCATAAAATCTCAGCCATACAAGTGTTAGAGACCAGGTAATTGCCTTGGAGAGGTGTTAACTTGGTTAACACACAAAGAAAATGGCAAAAACAGTCCCTGAAGTATCAACAGTTTGCTAAAAATCAGTTTTTGTCGCTGGGAATTTTTACGCGCCCCGCGTAAGATAGGGGACAAGGCTTACGCGGCCCGTGTAATTCCTGCAGATCAGCAACAGTTTCAAAGTTGACAGCTTAGGTCCCTGCATTTGTTTAAGCCCATTTCTAGCACTTTTAACACCCGTTAAGCCATTTTTAAGGATCTACAAGGTCATTAAAGTTTAGAGGACTCAAAATATGCTCGGAAAACTCTCGGATGTCGGTTCGTTTGGTCGTCGGTCACGTTATTCGTCTAATTACGACGAAACTCGAACGGACGCGAAAACGATCCAAATTAAGCGACGAATGGTATTTTTGCATGCCGATCACTAAAATAAAAATATTTTAGTGTCTACAAAAATTTTGGATGTCCAGATGTGGTCAGAACGTAAGATATGCGCGTAAATGCAAACTTACGCCGTTTTTTACACTTTTAGTCCCTGTAAGATCAAATAAGCATATTTTCGCACACCGAACCACTCAAAGCTTATTACTAAGCTATGTTTAAGTTATTTATGGTATGTTTAGCTTATGATCATGTTCCGGACTATATGTTGCCTTACAAAATGGCAGACTTTTGCAGTTTGACGTAAATAGTCCCTGTGAGCGAATAAACTTGTTTTTGCCATACCAAACCCTTCAAAACTTATTTCTAAGTTATGTAAAGGTTATTTAAGGTATGTTAAGCTTATGTTGCTGTTCCAGAGTGTTTGTCGCATTAAACTGATTACGTTTACGCATCAGTTTGCGTATAACTTTCAAGAAAGCGTTATAGAGTTTAAAATCGATCAAAAATCAAAATGTGCAAAATGTTAAGCATAAATAACGAACATTGGGATCAGAATACAATGTTTTATTAATATTGGATTGTTTAGAGTTTGTACAATGATTTCACAAGCACAGATGTCACAGTCTCCCCTACTTTAGGAAATTTCGTCTCGAAATTTATTTAGAGGAAACTTGTGAGAATAGATGCGGATATTTCACTTTCATCTGATCTTCACGTTCCCAAGTAAATTCTGGGCCACATTTAGATTCCCAGCGAACTTTGACAATAGGTATGCGCTTGTGTTTGAGCTTTTTGACTTCACGGTCCATGATTTCCACAGGTTTCTCAACGAAGTGCATCGTGTTATCAACACGAATTTCATCAAGTGGTATGTGGAGGTTCTCCTCAGCTAAACACTTTTTGAGATTGGACACGTGGAAGGTTGGATGAACATTTCCAAGTTCAGGAGGTAGCTCAAGTCTGCAGGCTACTTTTCCGATTCTTTCAATGATCTTGAATGGTCCAACATATCGTGGTGCAAGTTTTCCTTTCTTTTCAAATCTAATCACATATTTCCAAGGGGATACCTTGAGTAGGACGTGATCACCAACTTGGAATTCTAAGGGCTTGCGTCGTCGATCCGCATAACTCTTTTGACGGCTTCTAGCTGTCTGAAGGTTATCATGAATCTTCTTGACCTTATCTGTAGTCTCTAGAATGAGTTCAGGTCCAGTAAGCTGAGCTTCACCTATCGCATTCCAGCAGACCGATGAACGACATTTTTGACCGTATAAAGCTTCGAAAGGAGCCATATTGATGCTAGAGTGATAACTATTGTTGTAGGAGAATTCGATCAACGGTAGATGCGAATCCCAACTACCACCAAAATCAATCACACAAGCTCTAAGCATATCCTCCATTGTCTGGATTGTTCTTTCAGACTGACCATCCGTTTGAGGATGATATGCTTTACTCAAATTGAGTTGGGTTCCCATGGCAGATTGCATGGTTCTCCAAAAGCGAAACGAGAATCGAGCATCTCTGTCAGATATAATGTTCAAAGGAACACCATGCCAGGATACAATCTCGTCCACATAGATTTTTGCGAGCTTGTCAGCAGATAGATCCTCACGGATTGGCAAGAAATCTGCTGACTTTATTAGACGATCAACAACTACCCAAATGGCGTCATGACCTCTTTTAGTGCGTGGCAACTTGGTAATGAGATCCATAGCAATGTTTTCCCATTTCCAAACTAGAATCTCTGGTTGCTCTAATAATCCAGAGGGATGTTGATGTTCTGCCTTAACCTTGAGACAAGTAAGGCATTTGGAAACATATAAGGCAATGTCTTTCTTCATACCCGTCCACCAATACTGGGTTCGAAGATCCTTGTACATTTTGTATGCACCAGGATGAATAGAATAACGAGACTTATGAGCTTCATCCATTAGCAAAGTGCGAAGATTGTCTATACTTGGGACCCACAAACAGCCCATGAAATAGAATATCCCAAAGTCTTTCAGTTCAAGCTCAGGATTAGTATGACACGGTAATTCTTTACCCATCAAACCTTGTGTAACACAAGTATGTTGAGCCTGAGAAATGCGGGTTTGAATGTCAGATCGAACCTGAACACAGTGAAGCTTGACACGTTCCTTACGACTTAATGCGTCAGCCACGACATTCGCCTTACCAGGATGGTAGCGAATTTCGCAATCGTAGTCGTTTAGAAGTTCAATCCAACGTCGTTGCCTCATGTTAAGTTCTTTCTGATTGAAGATGTGCTGGAGACTCTTGTGGTCAGCAAACACAACACACTTTGTGTCACACCCCGACCGCGTAAAACAACAAATCGCGGCGGAATCGTCGGGGAGTGTTGTAACAGAATCATTGTTTCAAAACACACGGAAGTTTGAAGTTTCGTTTTATTTAAACATTAAATATTTACATCGTCTGGAAATCTAAATAAACAAGTTAAACATAGTCTATCATTGTTATTAAGTCACTAAGGCCTCGTCCAGTCCTATGTGAGCATGCATCCTAGCAATCAACAACACTTGAAACATATGTGAAAACAAAGTCAGCAAAGAACTGTTGGCGAGTACATAGGTTTTTGAGAGTGTCGGATTCATGGCTAGTTTACATGTTGCAATACTTAATTAAAAACCTTGTTTTGAAAAGTGTAGTATTGCGACATAATTAACCAACTCAAATCAAGTTGGTTATAATTTATAAAATCTCGTAGCCATGATTCTTAACTCGAAAACATTTTGTTTTAGAAAACCAATTTGTAAAACATCTCGTATTAAATCGTTAATAAAACTCGTTAATAAAACTCGTTAATAAATCTCGTTAATAAAACTCGTTAATAAATCTCGTTAATAAAACTCGTATGGTTTATATCATTTCGAAAACCTCGTTTGTGTGACATCGTTTCAAAATCGTTTACCCAAGTGAACTAAATAATGCCACGGTATATAATACGATGAAAACACTTATATATAGGAAGTACCAGCGGCGTATCCACCATGCTTTCATCACATTACACCCGTCCTGTTATCTAAACACTAACCAAAAACCAATCGTTTACCCAAATCGTTTAATTCGTTAAAAATCGCTTTAATCGTTTAAATCATTCTCGTCTTAAATCGTGAAAACTACTTTTGATTGTCTCGCTAATAACATCCAAACCTTCGTGACTCGACTATCTCGCCTATCGCTTCTCGCATTAATAAACCACCAAAGGGTAAATTAACAATCACAGATTCAGTCGTTACCCACCTAACCCACACATAACCATGGGTGCAGTCTGATAACGGGATTTGTCAGATCCTATGGTACCATAACCTAATACTGGTCGGTTCGGCCAAAACTAATGGATATTAGGTTATGTAAATACAACCAACAAGTTTGTTTACTTTATCGAAATCGTTATTAATTTAATATAAACCATTTTAATCGTTTTTGAAACCATTGTTATAACATCGAAAATCATTTTGAAAACCATCGTTAAAACCTCGAAAACATTTAGCACATATGAATCACCCCAAAACAATTGAAAACATTAAAATAGGGGAACTATGTACTCACATGAGAATGTTTAGAAGTCTTGAACAACAACCAAGCAAAGCTAGAGGGAGCACAGAATCAATCGGCAACCTAATAACTATATAAATAAACCAGACCTAAGTCGGAAGATCGGATAGGATGAGGTTTTGTAAACCAAATGAGTATTGGAACTCATGTTACATGGTTTAACAAAGCCTACATTCTAAATTGAAACCTAACCTAAGTGCTTTCGACCCATTGCGACCCATTAAGGTAGCTTATGCTACTTTAACGTGTCGTTCGCGCAAAGCGCGTTCGAGACGTCTAACTAGTCCTATGACAAGTATTATATGCCTAAACATGATTAAATATGTTGCATAATCAATTAAGTGACAAAAGTTTGTGTTACATATGCTTAATTACCAATTATGCATGAAAAGGGCATTTTGGTCATTTACCTAAGGCATATAAACTACCTATCATACAACTAATTAAACCTAAGTGACCATAAGGTATAACCTCGGAAGGTTATTCCCCATGCACCTATCATCACTAAACATGTTTGGTCGGATCCTAATGATCGACTAAACGGGTCGTGTTCGAAAGTCTAAGCGGGTGTTTAGTCTACTTGACTTACGACTCTACACAAGCACTAATCTAAAAAGTGACGAGTTAAACATGTTAAAACATGTTTAACGAATTTAGAAAATAGATTTGGTATCAAAACAAACGGTTTTGATACCCAAAAGTAGTTTGGTTACAAAATACGCGGGAATGCGCATTTTGGCTGAAACTACGACTCGTCACTGAGCCTAGATAACGTGGTAATCAGTAGGTATAGTCACTAGGGACTATAACCATCGTGATTACGCTCACGTTATGAAGTTCAAATGAACTTCGCATTGACCATAAACTGGTCAATGCAGAAAGTCAAACGCAGTTTGACTTTCAGACTCGAAAAGCGATAAAAGAACGAAAGAATACTTACAAAAGGTCCCCGCAAGCTATGATCCGATTTACTCTCAGGTATGAAGCATAAACTTCAACTTAGAAAGCCAAAATCAGATCATTGTGGGTTTTTCAAGTGAAAGGAGATGGGTATATATAGGAAAACTAGAACCGTTAGGATCGTTCATCGTAAAACGAGCTTCGATCTCATCCGTACACATGTGCCCATGGTTTTGTGAAACCATGGGAGCCCATAGTTTCACTAAAACCATGTGAAAATGAGGGGAACAGCTGGAACAAGCTGGAATTTAGATTTTTCATTTTGGTCCCTTCCTAAGATAACTATGGCAAAATGACAATTTTGGTCCCTGAACTTCAGAATCTTGCATTTCGGCTCATTTTTGACACGTTTAAGCCCCATTAACATCATTTCAAGGCTCTAAAATGAATTTAAAGTATAGGGAACTCAAAACATGCTCAAAAATATCTCGGATGTCGGTTCGTTTGGTCGTACGGTTGCGTTGTTCGGTTAATTACGACGGAAGTCGTAACGAACACAAAAACGATCCAAATTACGCGACGAATGGAATTTTATCATGCCAATCACTAAAATAAAATATTTTAATGATTACATAAAGTTTTGCATGTCCGGATGTATTCAGAACGTAAGATATGCGCGAAAATGCAAACTTATGCACTTTTGACGCTTTTAGTCCCTGAATGACCAAAAAGTTTATTTTAGCACACCGAACCCCTAAAAGCCTATTTCTAAGCTATGTAAAGGATATTTAGGGTATGTTTAACTTATGTTCATGTTCCGGAATGTTCGTTACAGTACAAATCGGCATACTTTCGTAGTTTGTCAAAATTAGTCCCTGTAAGCGAATAAACTTGATTTCGCCACACCAAACCCTCCAAAACTTATTTCTAAGTTATGGAAAGGTTATTTAAGGTATGTTAAGCCTATGTCACTGTCCTGGAGTGTTTGTTGCATTAAGATGGTTATATTTACGCATCAGTGCGCGTATAACCTTCCAGAAAGCGATTTAGAGCCTGAAATCGAACAAGAGTTGATATGTGCAAATGATACACATATTTATACAAATCCCAAGTATAAAACACAACATTTCATTGATTTGGTATTTTTTCGATGGTTGTGGAGGCACAGATGTCACACTTTGTACCGTAAAGGTAGTGTCTCCAGATTTTGAGAGCAAACACTACTGCACCTAACTAAAGATCATGAGTCGTGTAGTTTTTCTTGTGTACCTTTAACTGTCTTGATGCATAAGCTATGACTTTGTTTCTTTGCATAAGAACGCAGCCAAGGCCTAGATTGGATGCATCACAGTATACGACAAAGTTGTCATTGCCCTCAGGTAAAGATAGAATAGGTGCATTGCAAAGCTTCTGTTTCAAGGTCTGAAAAGATTCCTCCTGTTTGGATCCCCACTCAAAAGGTTTGTTCTTCTGAGTTAAAGTAGTGAGAGGAACCGCAATATTGGAGAGAAGTTTTTGTAGGATCGTTTGCGGACCCGAACGAGTCGTTCAGAAGAGTTTATCTCGGTTTCAGAGGCGGAAACTAAGAAACCGAAGTCAATTCAGCGAGATTTCACTTTAAACTGTTGTTGTATTGATAACGAATGCGATTACAGACCTAACAACACTTCGGCAGCATTTCGTGGCTCACCGGAAGAATCTCTGAAAAAGTTTACAAATGACAAGACAAGTACCCTATTTATAATGTTCATGATTTCGCTTGAAGACTTCAAGAGAAATCCTCATTTCTTGAAGCGAAATCGATAAAGTCTTGTCTTGAAGCGAAATCTTCATGTTACTTTTGTCTTGAAGCGATAACATTCATCCAATCTGATTCCATGCTACTTTCAACTTCTATTTTGTCTTTAGTGATGTGATGTCATTGATGATGTCACCAAGATGATGTCATCATGACATCATGTCTTGATTAGATCCGCACCGAACTGAGACTCGATACAAGACGAAGACGACAGATGAATGCATCAACAGACTCCCCCTCAGATGTTGACGAGTCTTAAGTGTCAAGTCTTTGCATCTTCAGTCTTTATCAGTCTTTGATCTTTCTCTGAAGTATTTGTCATTGCAAGAATCCTCATTCTCTATCTTTAACATCAACAAACTCCTCTCTCTCAAATGTTGAATATCATGGTGTCTTCAGACTCCCCCTCTCAATCTGCTGGGATCGTAATCTGGAATTCACTTTTCACAGGTTCTTAGATCGTAATCTGGCACTCTATCAAACTCAGGTTTCGGAACCTGGCTAACCTGCAAAAACTCTACCCAAAAATAAATTTTCTGATAACCATTTTGTAGATAAGATTTTCAAGTCTAATTTACCACTTGCAGGAATAACATTTATATTTCAAAACATTTTTTCATTTCATTTCAACATTCTTCAAACACTTTCACCCAAACCATTTGTTCATCATGTTTAGCACTTGGAATTTTGAAAATCAGCTCTTCAACACCAGTTGTCGAAAATCTTTTTAAATTTTTCAAACTTTATGCTAAAACACACTAAAATCTTTTTGGATTTTTGACTGAAATAGAAATGCAGAAAATGAAATATTTACAAACAATATTTTTGTGAGTTCGTGCAAGAGGATCATATCAGTTTTTGAGACAAATCACCAACACCGTTAAGCTTCATTTCATTTTAAGCTTTAAACAATTCACTTAGATTGTCAGTATGTTTGTCCACTTAAATTTTCACACAAAGTTCAATTGATCCGAGATACGAGGTTAATGTTTTAAAAAACTTGAACTTATCCGTCTATCCCACTACTTGAATATACTCCCGTATCCAGATCCCAATATTCAGTCTTACAGGTGAGTATACCACAGATGATATCTGTAAGGGGAATAAATTATGCAACCGTGATAGCTCAGGTCAGAACTTCCGTTCAGCAGAGAGCCTAGTTGACTTTTAGGTGTGTCCCCTTTAGAGGATCTTTTGAATTTCAACAGCCATGATTAGCATTATTCAATGTTTCATCATTTTTTAGCTGAGGGTGGTGCTATATTTCAAGCAAGCAGAAAGTATTCTCCAGGGACTAGGCCATTGCTTCCGCAAAATCAGAAGTCCCGGGATAATACCCCAGATATCACTGAGTATAAAGACCTAGTATCTCAGAATAAGGGACCTTTCAAACAAGATTTCAGGGGTTACCTATATATCCAAGAAGTTGTTAACCCACAGAATAAGCAAGTTTGAAATTTAGATTTATATCTCGTCACAATCTACTAAATGTGCAAAAACCTACTGGCACATCATCAGTGAGACCGTTTATCACATTTGACTTACCAAATCTTTAGCATGTTGTGATCGTCCACTGATGTACTATCATTTCCTCTTTTATGCAACAAAAACTCATTTTTCATTTTATCATGTTTTTGACTTTTTCAAATTTTTCAAATGTTTTTGGATTTTCTAAAAATTTCTTACTCCCCCTAAAATGCAAACACATTTTAGGAAATTTGAAAACAAACTGTACAAGAACATGACAACTGATATCGAATTGCCTCAATTCGCCATCCACTTGGCATAAACAATCAGAACTCCCCCTCACAACAAACTATTTTCCCATTATGATCTCAAAACACTTAAGTTTGTTTTAATCAAATGGTTTTTC
Source organism: Helianthus tuberosus (assembly GCA_030545235.1). NCBI lineage: Eukaryota > Viridiplantae > Streptophyta > Magnoliopsida > Asterales > Asteraceae > Helianthus > Helianthus tuberosus. The sequence goes on along the minus strand of JARYGA010003842.1, from coordinate 5,802 downwards.
CGGAAAATAAGTTTTGTTGATTTTATCACTTGTAAAATTGGGGTTTGGTTCATCACATTATCTATCAGCCATTTGTAGAAAATCAGATACAACTTAATGTCCCTGATTTACCACTTGTAACCATCACAAACATACAACTCAAACCTGTTTTTCAACCAATTTACCATCTTTTGATTGAATTCTCAAGGTGCCGATTCCTACTCCTCGCTTACATACCTGGGAGTTCCGGCAAGTCCTGCAAAACTTCTCAAAAACACATTATACTAACATGATAAAAAATGATGCCGATTCATGATCCACGATTACCAACTTGGGATCTCTGGCAAGTCAGGTGTTTACTCTTTGAAAAATATATCCACCCAAGCCTGACCTTCCTTGGGTGTCACCGAGTCATCATTACTCGGTTTCTTACCTCCCCTCTTCATCTCGTAGAACTCTTTAACCCCTTTGACTTTTCGATCAATCATTTTTCCAACAATATGTTTTACAATGGGGTTAAAAGCCTTGTCAACATCAAATTTCTTTTTATCAGAATAAAATTGATTTGAAATTTCAACTTTTCCAACTTTCTTCATGTAATTTTCAGCTTGTAAAGATGGAAAATTTTCATTGTTCATAGTTAGAACTGATTTCTCAACCTTTTTCTCAACATGTGGCTCCTCTGATTTTGTGGAATCAGAATCATCACCAGAACTGTTTCTTGAACCCTTAACAACCCATTTTTGATTTATCAGATTTTCTTTTCTTTTAACCACATTCTTTGAACATTCACCAATTTCAAAGATTGAATTTTCAAAGCCTGTGAACTTTTTGGTTGTTAGTTCAGTTTTCTCGATCACTTTCTCTTTTAGTTTACCAGAAATTTCCTGTTTTGGTTTGAATGTCTTCGGACAATCCCTAGCAACATGACCAACAGTTTTACACTGAAAACAGGTTCTCTTTTCAATCTTCTTTGGAACAGCATTTTTCTTCAGCTCTACTTGCTTCTTGGCAAAAAATCCTTGATTTGTCTCCTTCCAGAATGAACTCTTTTGTTCTTTCTCTTGACTTGTTCCTGAAACAAAATAAGTTTTTGGTTTATAAATTTCCTCATTTTTATAATTTTTCGGTGGTATAAAACCTAGACCATTCCTTTTGAAATTACGGCTTTGGTTTGGCTTCTTTTGAAAACCAGAACCAGAACTGTAACCCTTTTTCTTGTTTAATCTTTGTTGAACTCTTGAGGTGTATTTTGTAGGTTTATCAATAAGATTTACATCTTTTAATTCAAAAATATTGATTTCTGTTAGTTTGAAAACCTTTTTGATCATCTCAGTTTTTACACCTCTTAATGGAAAATCTTCATCAGAATATAATTTGTCAGAATCTTTCAAAGTATATGCCACTTTAAATGATTCATCATTCAAATTAAATTTTGATATCAAAAACTCTTTATCATAAACCCGTTTCTCCTTTGTGACTGTTGACTTTGATGTATCGGACTCAGACTTTGACTTGGATTTGAACTCTGGTTTTGACTCCTCTATGTCATCTTTGTCTAACACCTGATCGACCACACTTTTTATCAATTTTGACTCATGATCAGTATCGGACGACGTGTACGTGACATCAATATTTTCTGGCAAGTTATCCGACGGCCCAGACTCCCATTGTAAGTTCATTGCCTTTTCGACTCTTTCTGAATTTGGATTTCGAGGTAAAAATCCATTTTCGACCGGGGGCGGACATCTAGTGTAGACCACACTTGGTTTCTTACCAGAAGTCTTCACTTCATCTTTTGTCACGGATTTCTTTTCTTCAGACATTTTCATTTCTTCAAATGTCTTCAAATTCTCCACTACTGGATAAATCCTGTCAACAACAAAAGAAGAACATGAGTAACTGTTTAATAACTTTTTAACTTTCTCAGTCTCTATCTTCTGTGTTGCCAGCTCCAACTCTAAATCAGCACATTTCTTGATATAAAAGTTAGCATCATCCAGCTGTCTAAGATATGCTACTTTCAAAGTATTCATCGCCATTGCTTGTTCACCACTCGAATCAGTATATTTGTTAATTTCTCTGTTCATTGTGTCATACGATTCTTTCAACTTATGAATATTGTGCAATAACTCATTGTTTTGTTTGATTAACGAATCACAGTTCATGCACTTTTCAGAAACTTCAACTCGTTCTGCATCAATCTTCAATTCATATTCTGGAACTTCTTTGACACTTCTGCTTGATTGTAAAAACTCAGCTCTTCTTCTTTTCTCAGCTTTCGCTTCGTTCTTCAATCTCTCTACTTCTTCTTCCTCTTCTTTGTTCTTCCTTCGTCTTTCTTCAGCTGCTTCCATGACTTTTCTGCATCTTTCTGCGCATTTCAAATCATAAGCATTAGCAAAGAAAACATTAACATTTGAAGTGTCTTTAGAAATCTCTTTGGCCATAAATTCTTGATCTGGACAAAAAATGTTCCAATTGAAACCATCAGCCAGTTTTTCATCATCTTGTTCTGCCAAACACCCTTTGCTGTTTATTGGAACATATTTATCCCAACTGAATCCATCATCATTTCCCAGACAAGCTTTCTTTGAGTCTTTAATCTGCATCATTCCATGTGCAGTTTGTGCCTGATGCAGTGCTGGTGGTGTGATTTGATGATAAATCGCCTTTTTGTGATAATCATTGTTTCCAAAAGGATTCTGAGCTCCAGTAGCTTCACGATTTTTGCATTCTCTCTTGAAATGCCCCTTTTCCCTGCAACGAAAACATGTAACTTTGGACTTATCAAAGCCTAAGTTTGAAACACTTGCATCAAGAAAATCATTTCTTCCCGTGATTTGTTTAAACTTCTCAGCTCTTCTCATTACACTGGCCATGCACCATTTAATATCCATCAATTCCATTTCCTCAGCATCGATTTGATCGTAATCCTCTTTTGTTAGCATTGGATTACCGATCTTTCCGGCCACAAAACTACTATATGACTCTAACACCATTCCCAACAAAGACATTTGATTTTTGGCAACTTCTTCAGAATAATCTTGATCACTTTCAAGATTTAATACAATATTACATTGAAGTTTTCATCCATTCTTTGTTGCAGAAATGTTTGGATCGAATGATGAAAATCTAGTGCTGCTTGATCCCTGGGATGATTTCTTTTCAGAAGAATCTTTCGCACTGTAAGCAGTTTCTATTTTCGGAGAAAAAATTGATTTTTCGTTGACACCACCTTTGTAATACAAGCTGATATCTTGTTCTCCATCGTAATTCTTCATCCTAGCAATCTTCCTCTGCTCCATCTCCTGAGCTTCCAGATGCTTAATAAAATCTCCCAGTGTCATGTTCTTATAATCTGTTTTGTTTGACCGCAGCATCATCAGAAATGTTCCCCATGTTTCATATGGTAGCGCATCTGCAAGTTTTTCAACCAATTCATCAGTATCTTTCTTAACACCAAGTTTCGTCATATTTCTCACCAAGTTACAATATCTATCAATTAATTGCTTGACACTCTCATTTTTCAATCCCCGAAATAAGTCAAATTCCTTTTTCATGAGAGACATCTTATTCCTGAGCATATCATCACTTCCAGTAAACTTTGCTTCCAACTCTGTCCATATCGAATATGCAGTTCCATCATGTTGAAGCAGTATCAAAATATCTTCTTTTATCGCTTGCTGAAGCAGACTCACCATCAATTTCTCATCTCGATATTTCTTTTTATCTACAGTAGTCATTTCTCTAAGTGTCAACGGAGTACCATTCACAACATCGTTCTTTGTGGGCTTAACATACGGATCTTCAGTGTGTTCCCACGCATCCAAGTGATATGCCTTAACCCAATTTCCAAACCTTTCGGACCATCCATTGTAATCATCAATATCCATGAGTTTGGGTGGTTTCTGAGACGTCCCGGTTTCATTTTCATGCAAAGCACTCTGAGTGACTGTAACTGGACTAGCAAAAGCATTGTAAAACTCGTTCTCCATGTTTCGAATTTTCAAATGAGCTGTATCACCTTGTAAAATACCTGTCGATTACCTAACAACAAAACAGAACAAAATGCAATCAGTTTAACAGTTAATCAACTAACTGAATAAAACTGGTACTCGAACTTGTGAATTTTCTGTGCGGACTGAATGTTGACCAACTGTGCGAACTGAATGACCCGCTGTGTGGACTGAAAGACACCACGACTCAAACCACGCAACTTGAGTACACACTGTGCAACTTGACTGACAAACGTACTGATCGAACTGTGCTAATCGACACAAACTCCAAACCTTGTAACCTGACTATTAAACTCGGTAAAGTAATTAAAATTCAAACACATGGGCCAATGACAAACTAATCACAATATATGGGCTTCAACAATCACCACCTAACACATTAGATGGGCTTACTAGTCACATTCATATTTTCAATAAAATCAGTATCATATACAGTTTAAGAACTAAACACAGTTAAAGAAATCATATCACAACCAATTTTCACAAGCCATCACATATATCGACAAAAACACCTTGATATAATATGTATAACACATGGTCAACAACTTCGATAAGATAAAACTTCACAAAAGCCGACACTTTACTGAACAATATGATCAAATGCAATACGTAGTCTGACAATCTCGACACAACCAAAGCCACTTACATGTAATTATATTACTATGAATATTACTATGAAATTCAATTTTCGAGACCTTTTGATTAAAATCACCAGACCCGATATATTCTAATCAACACCACTATCACTTACATATAATTCTAGAACTTCACACCCACATGTGACTGACATAATTCAGATCCATAAACTCACATGATTCGATGAACTATCACATGCAAAATGATTAACATACATGCAAAACGACAGCCTCTATTAATTTTTCACACAAGTCTAGGATAACCACCTCGGAAAGGATAACAATCACATGTACTATATAAACCGATACATTCACATGACTTGATGTATATTTCACACTAAACACAAACTTGTTCACCAGAAATATGATTCAAGCAAAACATTCAGGATATTTCAAGCAGACACAGTGCAGATTGAAGCGAAATTTTAAAACAAGTTGAAGCGGAAACTCAGTTTTCAAGTGAAGCACACAGTTTCAAGCGAAATCAAGATCAATCTTCAAGCGAAATCGTGTGAAATTTGAATTCTCAAGCGAAATCTAACACAATATCATACTTTCAAGCGAGATCAGATCTAAAATGTTGCTGATGTCATCATATTGTTCGAGCAATTGAAGCGAAATCACAGAAAATTGCAAGTTTTAGATTGAATTTTAACTTGAAACTTTCAAGGATTGATTAAACCATGTATACGCACAACATATAAGAAATTTAGCCGATTTTATCCGTAAAATGTTTTGTTTTTCGAAAAAGAAAGGTGTAGAAACAGATTTTACGGCTGAATCAACAAGAACTCTTCTTCACTGGCTCTGATACCAATTGTAGGATCGTTTGCGGACCCGAACGAGTCGTTCAGAAGAGTTTATCTCGGTTTCAGAGGCGGAAACTAAGAAACCGAAGTCAATTCAGCGAGATTTCACTTTAAACTGTTGTTGTATTGATAACGAATGCGATTACAGACCTAACAACACTTCGGCAGCACTTCGTGGCTCACCGGAAGAATCTCTGAAAAAGTTTACAAATGACAAGACAAGTACCCTATTTATAATGTTCATGATTTCGCTTGAAGACTTCAAGCGAAATCCTCATTTCTTGAAGCGAAATTGATAAAGTCTTGTCTTGAAGCGAAATCTTCATGTTACTTTTGTCTTGAAGCGATAACATTCATCCA
>JARYGA010003841.1:0-43611 GCA_030545235.1 Helianthus tuberosus | reverse complement strand
TCTAATAACATTCAAACCTTCTTGACGCGTTCCTCGCTCCGTCTCGCTCTCGCTCTCGTTCTTAACAAACCCTTACCAAAGGATAAGTTAATAATTACAGATTCAGTCGCTACCCACAACCCCCACACATAACAATGGGTGCAGTAAATAACGGGATTTGTCAGATCCTATGGTACCATAACCTAATACTGGTCGGCTTGATCATTGCTAATGAATGTCATCGGTTATGTAAACTACAACCAACAAGTTTGTTCACTTTTTGAAATTGTTATTAGTTTTTGAAATCATTGTATTCGTTCTTGAAATCATTGTTAGCGTTCTTGAAATAATTGTTATTGTTCTTGAAACCACATTGTAATTGTTCTTGAAACCACATTGTAATTGTTCTTGAAACCATTGATAAAACATTTAGCACATATGAGTCACCCCAAAACAGTTGAAAACAGTAAAAGAGGGGAATAATGTACTCGCCTGTGAATGCTTAGAGGTCTTGAACAACAACCAAACAAAGCTAGAGGGAGCACGGAATCAGTCGGCAATCTAAAACTATACAAATAAACCGGACTTAAATCGGGAGATCGGATAGGATGAGGCTTGGTAAACCAAATGAGTGTTGGAACTCATATGATATGGTTTAACAACGCCTACATACTACAATGAACCCAAACCTAAGTGATTTCGACCCATCGCGACCCATTAAGGTAGCTTATGCTACTTTAACGCGTCGTGCGCGTGAAACGCGTTCTGACCGTCTAACTAGTCCTATGACAAGTGTTATATGCCTAAACATGTTACAAAATCAGTTATGTGACAAAAGTTTAGGTTACATATGCTTAATTACCAATTTTACATGAAAAGGGTATTCTGGTAATTTACCTAAGGCATATAAACTACCTATCATACAACTACTTAAACGAAGCGACCATAGGGTATAACCTCGGAAGGTTATTCCCTACCTACTATGGTCACCTAATGTATTTGGTCGGATCCTAATGATCGACCAAATGGGTCGGGTTCGAGGTATAAGCGATTTATTAGATCGCTTACCCTACGACCCTAGACAACGTGGTAATCAGTAGGCATAGTCCCAAGGGACTATAACCAACGTGATTACACTCACGTTGCGAAGTTCAAACGAACTTCGCATTGACCATAACTGGTCAATGTAGAAAGTCAAACAAAGTTTGACTTTCAGACTCGAAAGACTCGAAAAGCAATAAAAGAACGAAAGAATACTTACGAAGGGTCCCCGAATGCTAATCTCGATCCAAGAATCTCAGGTATGAAACAATGGTTTCAACTTAGAGTTCCTAAGATCAAGATTCTAGTTATTTTAGCAATGGGGGTGAATGGGTATTTATAGGAATACCCGAACCGTTAGGATCGTTTCTAGGAAAACGTGATGCGATCTTGGCCATACACTTAGCACACATGGTATTGTAATACCATGTGCCATCAAAACCAGCCCATAGTATTGTTAAAACATGTGCAAAATTGAATTTGGACCAGATTCAAAGTTTCTACACATAAAGTTTCAAAAATGGCAGATTTGGTCCCTGTAGTGTAATAAGGCCTTTTCCGACGTGTTTAAGGCCCGTTAACCCCATTTAAAAGCTCTAAAATGAAGTTAAAGTAAATGGAACTTAAAATGTTCTCAAAAATATCTCGGATGTCGGTTCGTTTAGCCGTACGGTTGCGTTGTTCGGCTAATTACGACGGAATGCGCATAAGCGCGAAAAACGATCCAAATGACGTGACGAATGGATTTTTCTTATGGCGAACACTAAAATATAATGTAGTCATGCTTACATAAATTTTTTGATGTCCAGATGTATTCAGAACGTAAGTTATGCGCGAAAATGCAAACTTGTGCACTTTTTGACACTTTTAGTCCCTGAATGACACAAAAGTTTATTTTAGCATACCGAACACCTCAAAGCCTATTTCTAAGCTATGTGAAGGGTATTTATGGTATGTTTAACTTATGGTCATGCTCCAGAATGTCTGTTACAGTTCGAATTGGCATACTTTCGCAGTTTGTCAAGTTTAGTCCCTGTAAGCGATTTAACTTGATTTTGCCATACCAAAGCCTTCAAAACTTATTTCTAAGTTATGTAAAGGTTATTTAAGGTATGTTAAGCCTATGTCACTATTCCGGAGTGTTTGTTGCATTAAACTGGTTATATTTACGCATCGGTGCGCGTATAACCTTCCAGAAAGCGATTTAGAGTTTGGAATTGAACAATAAATGATATGTGCAAATGATACACATATTTTTTTCAAATCCCAAGTATGAAATATAATATTTTATTGGTTCGGTATTTGTTTGATGGCCGTGGAGGCACAGGTGTTACATAAATTGCCACTAACCATAGGGAATCAACACTTGGCAAGGGATTTGGGAGTGGATAACAACTGTAAACAGCTGTCGATACATCGAATCCGGTCCAGAAAATGCGAAAAATGAGTTTTCTGCATGTTTCTGCCCCAGACTAGGCAGTCGCGTAGCGCGACGGTGAGGGCCTAGGCAGTCGCGCTACGCCACTGACCCCCCAGTTTCAGAAAAGTTTCAAAAGTGGCAGGAATGGTCCCTGCACGTGTTTAAGGCCTTTTTCGATGCGTTTGAACCCCGTTAACCTCATTTCAAGGCTCTAAAATGAAGTTAAAGTATAGGGAACTCAAAACATACTCAAAAATATGCCGGATGATGGTTCGTTTGGTCGTACGAACGCGATGTTCGCTTAATTACGACGGAATGCGCATAAGCGCGAAAAACGAACCAAATGACGCGACGAATGGATTTTTCTTATGGCGAACACTAAAATATAATGTAGTCATGCTTACATAAATTTTTGGATGTCCAGATGTATTCAGAACGTAAGTTATGCGCGAAAATGCAAACTTGTGCACTTTTTGACACTTTTAGTCCCTGAATGACACAAAAGTTTATTTTAGCACACCGAGCCCCTCAAAGCCTATTTCTAAGCTATGTAAAGGATATTTATGGTATGTTTAACTTATGGTCATGTTCCGGAATGTCTGTTACAGTTCAAATTGTCATACTTTCGCAGTTTGTCAACTTTAGTCCCTGTGAGCGATTTAACTTTGATTTCACCACACCAAACCTTCCAAAACTTATATCTAAGTTATGTATAGGTTATTTAAGGTATGTTAAGCCTATTTCACTATTCCGGAGTGTTCGTTGCATTAAACTGGTTATATTTACGCATCAGTGCGTGTATAACCTTCCAGAAAGCGATTTAGAGCTTGAAATCGAACATGAGTTGATATGTGCAAAAGATACACATATTTATACAAGTCCAAAGTATGAAATACAATATTTCATTGGTTCGGTATTTGTTTGATGGCCGTGGAGGCACAGGTGTTACACTCCCTCTCCTTGTTCTCGGCCGTGAGCCACCACAACCGCCACCATCATCATCCAACTTTCTTCATCCATTTCCCATACATACAAAGGTGCTAGAGGGTGTATAAGGAAGCTTGGTGGCTTTGGAGCTTGAAGTACCTCTCTTACTTGCTTTATCCACTCACTTCCTACACTTGAATCATCCCTAGCCTTGAACTAGTGGTAAGATCCTTAAACACTCCATTTTACTTCTATTTTAGTAGGTTAAAAGATGTTACAAGTAACTAATCTTGAAGAACACTAAAGATCATGAGAAGTAAATATGAACATAAGCTTAAAATGTGAAGTAATCTTGATGAATATGAGTTGTTATGCTTATTGATCATTGATTGTTTGTAGAAATGATATTGATCATCATATGATCTTGCTAGATCATGATTGAAAAAATAATCTAGCAAGATGTGAGAATAGAAATTGTTGTAGGATGATGGATCATCCACACATAAAGCATGAACTTGAAGGAAACATAATGTTTTCTTGTAAAGTAATGATCAAAGTATATTGTTAATATTGAAGATCTAAATATTTCGTGGATTATTCTAAAGAAACCAAGCTAAAATATAAGTTTTGTTAAAACTTGGTTCTTGCATAAACAAACATTATTTTTGGTGGTTAAACAAGTGTAGAAACACTTGTGTAACAAGAAAATTTCATAAAGAAACTTTTTTTTTTGGGTAAAGGGTTACCCCGTAAAGATTTTTATAAAACATGATTACAAGTTGTAAACATCTAAATCCTTCAAGAATGAAGTTTTTAAATAAACAACCACACTATAAAGGGTAACTAAACTTACTAAACACACTACCAAGTTACTACAAATTTTCATAAACTTTCAAGTTCATGAAGTGGTAGATTAAGCATGATTTTGGCAAAATTGGTAAGTGTAAGTTGTTTAGAGTTGATTGTAAATTGATTGTGATGATTTTACATAAGAAAATCATATGCTTGAAAGCATGGAAACCTCCATTTTTAGGGGAAACTATGGCAAAATTTTCTAAAAATATAAACACTTAGAAAAATATTTTCAAACAAATATTTGCAAAGTGTATTTTAAATCATAAATTGTTACATAAACTTTGCCATAAATTTTGGTTACAAAAATACAAATATTGGAGGTTGGTTTTATAAATAAAAAGTAACTAAACATGTATTTAGAACATATATATTTAGAAGACACATGTGTGTGATTATTTGTATACTTTGTGTAATAGTTATATTATTTAAGGACTTAAAATAATATAACTCACCAAAAACACCAAGAATTACAATCCAAAATATAACCAAAATCCCAGGGAATAAGCATACAAGTTAGACACAAAATATTGGCGAACCGAAAAAGAAATGTAACTTACAATATATTTCGGAAAATATGTTCACAAAGTATATTTGGGTAAATAATATTTTAGATACAAAGGAATGAAAATATGATTTTCACAATTACTTCAAGAGTATATCATATTTTGACAAGGGAAAATATAGCATTTTTGACAAGTATAAAAATATATATTTCCTTGGAATTATTAGAAGATATATTATTTTTGGGAAAAATATATATTTTCTTGAGTAAACTTGAAATACATTATTTTTGGATAAAAATAAGTTTATAAATATTTTCTAAGTTAGACTTGAAAATATATTATTTTGGAACTACAAATATTTTTGCCAAAAGAAAAATTATAAATAATTTTCTAAGTAACATTCCTTAAAATATATATATTTTGGAAATATATATTGGATCTTTTATTAGAAATAATATTCCGGAAAGTTTAATAATTAATTAAGTATGAGGACACTTAATAAATACAATAAGAATACGTATTCTCGTACGTATAAATACACACCGGAATACGACCCCAAAACATGTCAAAATACACATGTATAAGATACCCCCATCCTTGGGAAGGAAATACAAGTATAAATACTTGGGAAGTATTATTACAAAATTATTGTTTAACAATTATTCCAAAATTTATAAATATAATTTAAGTTAAAATATTAATTATTTTAACAAATAATTATGTGACTTGGAATAATGTCGGAGACACAAAAAGAAACGTAACTCAGAAACGCTAATACTAAGTCAAGGCACGGCCCGTTCGTCTAATAGACATTAGTACGTTGTAGGTAGTCGTGTTCACCGGAGAAGTTCGAGTTACGATTGTTGAAGACGCAAGACTGTGAGTTTCGTGTTCCCCCTTTCTTTTTAACTGTTTTCAGTTTTATAACTTCGGGGGTGAAGTACATGTTACAACTGTTTACAAACATTATTATTTGGTATGGTTAGCTAAGGGAGGGTACACTTAGATCTTGTGAGTGGTGGGTATAACGCTTAAGGCCAACAATCCTCGTTATAGGACCGAGGGACATGAGTGATAGATCTATTTGGGTGTAGCGAGCCCCGCCCATGTTGGACCAGGGTTTGGCCCATGGGTAGACTATGTCTTACAGCCGGAAGCCCGGTGCAACTCTGCTAGGTTTGACCTTTCCTACATCACGTCACACATATCAATGGCCTTGCAAACCATTGGTGATCTCTTTTTTTCCTTGTTGCTTTCATACCGGGATTTACAAGCTTACATACATACTTACAATGGTTTCAAAGGTTTATACATACACACAAACAAACACACGAACTCGCTCAACTTTTGTTGATGTTTTCAAAATACATGTATTTCAAGGAATTAGTAAGTGGATCTGGCGGGCGTTGGAAGTTTCATGTTGCGTTAGGTATAAAGATGTCATCCATGGTTATGAGGTTTGGGTTGAGTGTCTTAATCCTGGACGAGACACGTCTTCCAAACCTTGGTTTTATTTAATATCTTTTGATGAGTCCTTAGTGAACTCGTAACAATTCGTATGGTTTGTAAAACTTGAATTTGAAGTTTATGTTTAAACAATGATGTTGTGATGTTTTCAAACTTATTTAATGGATGACAAATCTATGGTTTTATCATATAGTTGTTGTTATGATTGAATGCAATGGTATTAAGAAAGTCACACTATAATCACGCTTCCGCAAAAGTCAGGGTGTGACAGCTTGGTAGCTTGCTTTTGGTTTTATGTAGGTAGCTTGCTTTTGATGAGAGCACCGCTATTGAGCCTAGCTTGCAAAGCCTTTTGGAGACCACTTTTTGAGTATATGACTATTGTAGACTGATAGGCATTTTGGACAAGGGTGGTGTGACCCTGTAGTCTCTTTTGATGTGATACGATACATTTGTAGAACATGTAACTGTATTTGTGGTCGATGATTAATGAAAGCTCAATCGCAATGTTCTCATTATATACGTTGTTGAATTACACATTGGTGATATGAATGTGATGTTATATGCTTACTTGCGTTGATAAATGCTATTACATACATGTACTACATACTTAACATACTAATTAAGACCAGACCAATACAATCTTCTTTATAGAAGATGCCTCCTCGAAGAAACAATTTGTTGCCCACAACAGAGGCAGAACTGCAAGAAAGGATTTCACAAGCAATCGCACAACATGAGGCCTTGCGCTCTTAACACAGCGTAGGTACCTCATGGAATAACCCACCTCATGGTAATGTTTAAGTCACTTAAGACACATTACGTTACGTTTGGACATTCCATGTGCGTTTGCTAATGCTTTCTGTGAATGATGTTGCTTGTACAGGCTGTACTTACAAGCAGTTCCTTGATTGCAAGCCTCTGAACTTTGATGGCACTGGAGGTGCTGTAGCATTCGTTAGATGGGCTGAGAAAACCGATTCTGTGCTGCGAATGAGCAAGTGTGCGCCAGAGCACCAGGTCACCTACATTTCTGGACTTTTCCTTGACGGAGCTCTATCATGGTGGAACCTTCAGGTTCGGACTCTAGGAGAGGAAGCCACGTATGCTTTGACTTGGGACGAGATGAAAGAACTTATGCGCAAGAAGTACCGTTCAAGGGCTGAGATTCCGAAATTGGAAACCGAGTTTTGGAACCTTAAGATGGATGGTCCAAAGATTGCTGAGTATGTGCAAAGATTTCATAACTTATCTCGCGTAGTTCCTTACATGGTTGAACCGGAGTTCAAGTGAATTGAGCGTTTTATTTGGGGATTGGCACCCCAAATCATGAGCATGGTGACTACATCAAAGCCTCCAACGATCACTGAGGCCATTGATCTGAGTGTGGCATTGATTGAAGAAGCAGTTAGTCTGAACAAGTTCTCAATCTCTGATGGAAAGAAAAGGGAGACTCATATCGAGTCGTCTGGAGAGAACAAGCAGAAGTTCTCCAACTTCAAGAAGAGTACTCAAGGAAACAATAGTGGTAACAAGAAAAGGGATGTAAACCCACCAGCCGAGGTTAAGACTGGTGTTGCGAGTTCTGAGAACAAGGGGAAAGGATACATGGGCACCTTGCCTAAGTGTGATGTGTGCCAGCTCCATCATGCCGGCCCATGTAGGTATAGAAAGTGTGAATCTTGTGGGAAGAATAGTCATTTTACGGAGACATGCTGGGCCAGTACTGGTCGTGGAAATGGTGGTCAGAGAGGAAATAGTAGTGGAAACGAAAACCGTGGTGGAAACAGTTACGGAAACCGCAATCAAGGAGGAAATGGCGGTAATGGTAATCGTGGTGGTAACCAAGCTGGAAATGGAAACCGCAACCAAAACAACAACTAAGGTGGTACTGGAAACAAGCAAGGTTGCTTTAACTGTGGTGATGTTGGGCATTTCAAGAGAGATTGCCCAAAGATCAACCAAGTTACGGGTACGTTTGTCACACCCCCAAAATACCACTTGCAGAAACATCGCGGGGCGTGCGACGTACCCGGATCTTAGCCACTAATCACATTGAACTCATAAATATTTTTAAATAAACTTTCATTCATTATTATAAAGTGTTACTAAATGTTACATATAATTCATTTACACAGCAGAAGCATAACTCAGTTGTTAAGTGTTTCATAAACGACGCGTACGTAAACCATTAATCTTTGTGTTGCGAATCCATGTATCTCGACCCATGACCACTCCAGCCTTCCAGACAGCAAGTTCCATGATATAACCCTACAGACCTGCAAGCATGCAGACAACTGTGTCAGACGACGCTGGTGAGTTCAAAGTTTTGTTAACACGTTTAGTTACCAGATATGAGAATAAAACGTTTCACTGATTTGATTTGATGTTGTTATTAACTCGATTACCGCATATGGCTACTAGATTTATTTGCCCAACCCCAATGTCTCTATCAAAACATTGGTCAAGTGGTTAAGGTAATTAGTTCACGCCCATCCTCCCCGGTACGGTGTGAGGGTGCCAAACCTAATAGCGCTATCAACTAATAACCCCGTTGCCTCCCCGGCAACTAATCGGTAGATGTAAGGGGTCTTAATGATAGAAATGAGTGTAATAACCAACATCACAATAACCCGACGTTCCTTCCCAGAACAATTACCAGATATCCCTCCCCGGGATGCATGCTTGGAAAAAGAGCAGTGAACTCACCTTAGATTTGCTAGGTATTTAACAAGTTACATTACCCATTCCAAGTCGGTCAACCAAACCCTACCATGGTTACCAAAGACAATAAGTATAGTGTTCACACATATCACATAACTATCGCACACGTTGCACAAGTAGCATGCAAGTATGACACACGTACTTATGCGTTATCGTAACTGTTAAACATACAATCCGTTGATCTATAACTTTTATCGTGAATTCATATAACAAGTGTGTGGGTTTCTCATGCAAATCAATCACATAACAGTGCTCGTAACTTCCCAGGTTACATCTTATTACCAGATCACCATATATCACGTAACAAGTACCCAGTTCTCATCTATGCCCACATCCCGTGCATAAGTCTCATATTAACGTTTAACATACGCATGGGTTACCAATGAGATCAGTTGCTTAATAAGTTACTTTATGTATTTACACAGTTTATATTCAATCACAACAATCCACATTTCCTGTGCATATCGCGTAATATCAGTCCCAGTTGCATCAGTTATTAACATTAAACAGTTTACGTTAGACTACTCATAACAGTCTATGCAAGTACCTTATTTCTAAATAGTCTTAACCTCATGCAGCAAGCACAACTATAAGATAACATGCATAACATCTCTCACTGTTTAAGTTAATACTCAACGAAAGACCCAACTTTCGTCGGCTTTATTCATGGCGAAACTACCATAAGTTTCGTCGACTTCAATCATGGCGAAACTACCATAGTTTCGTCGACTTCAATCATGGCGAAAGACCACCTTTCATCATCATCAACCCAACAGTTTCATCATTCATCTAAACCCTAATGTTCATAGTTACCCCATTGTAAATCACAGTCCAATCGATTTCTAAGTTCATCGTACAAGCACGTCTGGTTATGATTGTCAACAGTTTAACATCACTTATCATTATGCAAAACAAAACACACTCAATTACATAAATACAATACCCTAATCTGTCATCATCCATTCAACATCAACACATTGTACATCAGATCATACACCTCAAATCATCATTAGTTTAAACACACCAATTCTAGATCTACAATTCTATGATTACAATGCCATTCCAACGATGATCCTATGATTCTAACACAATAACAGGTAATCATACGATCTGCACAAAAAGAGGATCACAGGGAGTAAAGATCAGGACATACTAACCGAGTGGACAAGATCGGAAATCAAGACGATCAAAGAGCCAAAGACTGCCGTCAGTTCATAGAGAAAGATCTAGGGTTCGTTCATGTTACGTACAATGGTGTGAATACACAGTTATATAACCTAGATGCTTTTGGGCCTCACATGGGCCAAAAGCCCGCTCCGGCGAAAACCCCAACTCGACGAAAGTCCAGGGTTTCGTCAAGCATAAGTGATGGCGAAACATCAATGGGTTGGGTCCATCTTTCGTCAGGCTCACATGCACCATTTGTTTCATCGAGCACTGCTTTTGTTATAAAGGTTTTATTTAAAAGCCCAAACATTAAGTCACCAAATAACTAACTTAAATGAAATCATTTTAAAATAAAACACGCGACATAACGTACAACGAAATATGAAACAGGGATGCAAAACCGATGACGCGTAAAGGAAAAGGTCTTGGAATCTCGGGTTGTCACAACATCCCCAACTTGAATGAAATTTCGTCCCGAAATTTGATAAACAATCCCAGACAAGTGCTCCCAAGCAGCAAGGTGTTAGATCAGGATGACTGTGGATTTTTTTCGGGTACCACATCATCCCCAACTTGAAAGGGAATTTCGTCCCGAAATTCGCCAATGACCACAAAAGTTGGTTCAACCACTTGAACAATTAAGGATATTAGAGCTTTAACAGATCTTTACGTTCCTTCGTGAACTCCGGTACACGTCTTGAGTTTCAACGAACTCTCACGATTGTCATATGACTTATGCTAACGAACCTTGACCTCTTGGTCTATGTTTTCAATAGATTCCCAGATAAATACAACTGGTCCGATAACCTCAGACTATGGTAAAGGTATCACAAGTGTTTCATCGGACAAACAGTGCCTTAAATTCGAGGTATAAATATCATCTTGAACGTTATTCCATTTCGTCAGTTAACTCAAGTTTGTGAGCCATGTCACTGATTCGTTCCAGAGATCCGGATGTCCCAATGCATCGTAAACTAAGCTTGCCATGTTTTCTATAGCGTACCAAACCCTCCCAGGGTAGGACTTTCGATTATAACACGTTCGCCTACAGCGAACTCCCAGTGTTTCCTAAGCTTATAAGCTTTCGTGACAGTCACGCGTTGCCGTCAAACAATTTCCGATCCAAGCAATTTTTAAGAGTTTTGAGTACAAGTCCTGGATCTGTGATTAGGTTGTCACCCACCTTAATCCAACAAGGAGATTAGTGTTATTGTCCATGCGATGCCTCAAACAGAGCTGTATGCATACTTATACGGTAACAGCTGCAGTCCAGCTCTCCCAAAGATAAGTGTCCTTCTCAAATGTTTACTAAATTCGATCACGCACATGCTTGCAACATGTATTCATGTGTCCGGATGGTTCGTTACTCTGCTCGGTTATCCTACAGTGATAAGTAATGCTCATGTCCAGATGTGAGCCAAGGGTGTTGCGTATTGCCCGCCTTAAATCAGGTATAGCTCAAAATCAAAGGTAACAGGAGTTGGCACCTCGTGCCTAAAAGCCGTCTCTCCCAGAGGAATATTCACAAGCTGAGAAGACTGGTCAGTTTCATTGACTGCAAGAAGGTGTGTTGGCTACATGAGGCGATCAACGATCATCCATGTGTTACTGTTTCCGTTTCGAGTTATAAGTAGACTAGTGACAAAATTCATGGCAGTCTGCTCCATCTTCCATATGGGTGTTGCCGGTTTCTGATACTTCGCCTTGACTTTCCCACAAGTTAAACGTCATACACATACATTCCTAGGTGGGTTTTCATGCCCAATCATTAGTACAAGATTTACAGATCCAAACATCTTTCATCAAAACCCAGATGACTAGAATTTCGAAGCCGGTGTGCTTTGCTCAACACAATTCCCTACCGTTGCCGTGAAATGAGATTCACATTCGTTCCATGAGGTAGTGAATATCGTCCGTCTTGCCAAAGTTGTTCCTCCATGCCTCGCATGGACTCAACTTGAAAACTCTCCTCCATTAGTTCTTCAGTTTGAACAGAACGAGTCTGATCAGGTAAGTTAGAGTCGATAGTGAGCTGCAAAGCTCATACACGTTCGAGTTCCACAGTCGTAATCCTCCAAAAGTTCTATCCAGTGATACCATTAACTGATTTTGCTCTTCCGAGACCAGGGTACACGGGAGGCCCTTGTGATCGGTCTAAGTAACGCATTCGGTACCGTCCAAGTAATGCCTCCAAGTAAATCCAAAGACCACGGTTTCCACCGCCGGTTGCGTGTCGTACAGTTCCTCTTGTAACTCCATTACGTAAGTCATCACTCTCTTGTGTTGCGTCAACGTGTAACTGGGACTCTGATTCGAACCATAAGGATATACCACTGAATCACCCGCACCCTCGGGTAAAGATGATGCTCAATGCATTGCAGAGTTAGGATTCGAAAGCTGGAAAGACGTCCTCCTATTCTGTCTTTCACGAACACAGCACCCTGCTGTGCTAGAGAGATTTAAGATGCGCGACCTTCGAAAATCCTGTGATTAATCTGCGATAGTATCAAGCGAGACCAAGAAATTGTTGTATCCTCGAAGGACTCTTTGGTGTCGATCAGTTTCCAACCAAAACGGATCTTAGCGAGATCTAAGTGCATTCCCACTTCGTTGATTATATGACCCAAAAAGGGTACCTCTCGAATCAAGAAGTTACATTTATCAAGACTTCGCGCGGTGTGGCTCCTCCCTCAGGAGCTCTCAAATAAGATACAAAGTTGTCCATGATGTTCTTTTCTCCTGGAAAGGATTCAAAACGTCATCCAATGGCATGGTCGGTTCACATGATCCATAAAGCTGCTGGTGTGATGATTACCCCAAAGGTCATGGAATACAAAGTCGTATGGCCGAATTGCATTTGATAAGCCGCTTTAAGAACATTCTCCCCTTGGACTTCCATCTGATAATAGTTCATTCGTAAATCAATCCTCGAATGAAAGCTCGTCCCTTACAACTAGTCGACAGGTTGTTAATACATGGTCGAGGCAAACGGTTCTCAACTGTTGCCTTGATGAGTTCTCGATAATCAGTACACAGACAAAAAGGCTTATCTTCACGGATATAACTGGGGCTTCCCTAAAACGAAAACTAGGTCCGACAAAACTCTTGTCCAACAGTTCTTGTATTCGGAGCTACCTCTGGCGTGAGATCAACTGAGATTCTGACTAACAGTTGTGGAAGTAAAGCTGAAAGTTCCTTGAATAGCGCACTGTGATGAGTCACAAACAATTGGTGGATCCTCGATCCTATTTTCCTTAGCCTTATCATCAGAAACGGTTGCTAACATAGTGGGGTTATCCCTCTGTAGACGCTTCTGGGCCCTCATAGCTGGAATGGCGCTAACCCTTGCCCCCCTCTGACCCTTTAGAACAGACAACGGTCCTCTACTAGGGAGAAGGATACGCAAGACTACTTTCTTACAGGGTATATCTGCGTGATATCTGGATAACCAATTCACCCTAACTACTGCATCAAAACTAACAAGGGCAGTAGAAGGAAGGTCAACGTCGAACACTTGTCCCACAAGGTCGAGTTTGCATCCCAACAATCATATGAGGTTTCAGTTAACTTGCCATCAGCCGATTCCACAGCAGGTTTGGTTTCAAGAAGCATCAGGGTTAAGCAAAACAGTGACGAAGCAATTAGTTACTAAGGACGTGTAGGCCACCATGTTGTTATAATCCTGGCGTCACCCACGCCAATCCTAAATGCCCTTCACGAGTACCACATCCAGTATTGTTGCTACTGCTACTAGAATTCCCAAAACTATCATTGCTCCCTGGGTTGTTGGCGTCTTGCCTTAACATCGGCCATTCCTTATTGAAGCCACCATCATTTCCATACCGAAAGTCATGATTTGCGAGTACCTTACTGTCATCGTGACTGTTGCTTCTAATGTCGTTGCTCGAAACGAAGTCTTGCGATCTTTCACCAACAATGTCCATCTTTTCACATTCTGTGCCACGTTTAAGGCGCCACTCATTGTGCTGGCAGTTACACATTCCACATCAGGGTCAATTGTCATCACTTATGTCCCGATTGATTCGTAAAAGTCAGCTCCCATAAGTCATTGAATGGGGTTAAGGATTCGTTTGGAGTCAAGTCGCTGATGTTCGTTGCTGGTAACTAGGGTTGTTCAAATGCTGAAGTCGGTAAAGTACTACATTTACCCTCTTGTCCGTCATTCTTACAAGTTGACTGAGTTATACACGATATGTTGCGAGAGTGTTGCAGAAGTGATCACACTTTGGGATTTAAGACGCCAATACGTTAAGTTCCAGGAAATGAAAGAACGTGAGAAGGGTAAAGACTAATCATTGTCGTTGCAACATCCAACTCAGGGATGTTCGTACAAGCACCTAACATTCTACACAGTTCGCTAGGCGTTCAGATGGGTGTTCGGGTGATACTCGATAACATCAAGATTCGAAAGGATTCAGAGAGGAGTGAGAAAATCACGTTCGAGTAGGAGACAATCACTGCTATGACTCCTATAGACTGTTGTGTTTCACATCAACCCAATAACGGAACGGAACCCCTTTTTCACTTGTTAAGCCTCACTGGGACTCGCATGCACCCCACACTATTATTATGTGTGCACCCACAATAATATCGTGATTTGCATGCTCATCACAACTCTCCTAACTCATGCCAAATGGTTCCTCAAACTCGAGTAGCAAACAAAGAGCATCACGAAACGTGAGTCATGAATGTTTAGGGAAATACCACCCTATCAGTCACATAGCACATGCAAGTAATACATGAATTCATACTGTTGTGCTAAACGAATCACATGCAATATCATATGTAAGTGTTCACTAGTTATGCAGTGCAATGAGTATACGAGAGACGAACCTTGCAGTCTGGAGCCGAGTGTCATGGTCGTATTCAGAACTTGTTCGGTTATAGTCTGGTTTTATAAAAACATTTTAAAACCAAGTTCACTATAACCAGTGGCTCTGATACCAAACTGTCACACCCCCAAAATACCACCTGCAGAAACACCGCGGGGCGTGCGACGTACCAGGATCTTAGCCACCAATCACATTGAACTCATAAATATTTTTAAATAAACTTTCATTCATTATCATAAAGTGTTACTAAACGTTACATATAATTCATTTACACAGCGGAAGCATAACTCAGTTGTTAAGTGTTTCATAAACCACGCGTACATAAACCATTAATCTTTGTGTTGCGAATCCATGTATCTCGACCCATGACCACTCCAACCTTCCAGACAACAAGTTCCATGATATAACCCTACGGACCTGCAAGCATGCAGACAAGTGTGTCAGACGTCGCTGGTGAATTCAAAGTTTTGTTAACAAGTTTAGTTACCGGATATGAGTATAAAACGTTTCAATGATTTGTTTTGATGTTGTTATTAACTCGATTACCGCAGATGGCTACTTGATTTATTTGCCCAAACCCCAATGTCTCTATCAAAACATTGGTCAAGTGGTTAAGGTAATTAGTTCACGCCCGTCCTCCCAGGTACGGTGTGAGGGTGCCAAACCTAATTGCGCTATCAACTAATAACCTCGTTGCCTCCCCGTCAACTAATCGGTAGATGTAAGGGGTCTTAATGATAGAAATGAGTATAATAACCAACATCCCAATAACCCGACGTTCCTCCCCGGAATAGTTACCAGATATCCCTCCCTGGGACGCATGCTTGGAAAAAGAGCAGTGAACTCACCTTAGATTTGCTAGGTATTTAACAAGTTACATTACCCGTTCCAAGTTGGTCAACCAAACCCTACCGTGGTTACCAAAGACAATCAGTATAGTGTTCACACATATCACGTAACTATCGCACACGTTGAACAAGTAGCATGCAAGTATGACACACGTACTTATACGTTATCGTAACTGTTAAACATACAATCCGTTGATCTATAACTTTTATCGTGAATTCATATAACAAGTGTGTGGGTTTCTCATGCAAATCAATCACATAACAGTGCTCGTAACTTCCCAGGTTGCATCTTATTACCAGATCACCATATATCACGTAACAAGTACCCAGTTCGCATCTACGCCCACATCCCGTGCATAAGTCTCATATTAACGTTTAACATATGCATGGCTTACCAATGAGATCAGTTGCTTAATAAGTTACTTTATGTATTTACACAGTTTATATTCAATCACAACAATCCACATTTCCTGTGCATATCGCGTAATATCAGTCCGAGTTGCATCAGTTATTAACATTAAATAGTTTACCTTAGACTACTCATAACAGTCTATACAAGTACCTTATTTCTAAATAGTCTTAACCTCATGCAACAAGCACAACTGTAAGAGAACATGCATGACATCACTCGTTGTTCAAGTTAATACTCATACGACGAAAGACCCAACTTTCTTCGGTTTTATTCATGGCGAAACTACCATAAGTTTCGTTGGCTTTATTCATGGCGAAACTACCATAAGTTTCGTCGACTTCAATCATGGCGAAACTATCATAGTTTCATCGACTTCAATCATGGCGAAAGACCACCTTTCGTCGTCATCAACCCAACAGTTTCATCATTCATCTAAACCCTAATGTTCACAGTTACCCCATTGCAAAGCACAGTCCAATCGATTTCTAAGTTCATCATACAAGCACGTCTGGTTATGATTGTCAACAGTTTAACATCACCAATCATTATGCAAAACAAAACACACTCAATTACATAAATGCAATACCCTAATTGATCATCATCCATTCAACATCAACACACTGTACATCAGATCATACACCTCAAATCATCATTAGTTTAAACACACCAGTTCTAGATCTACAATTCTATGATTACAATGCCATTCCAATGATGATCCTATGATTCTAACACAATAACAGGTAATCATACGATCTGCACAAAAAGAGGATCACATGGAGTAAAGATCAGGACATACTAACCGAGTGGACAAGATCGGAAATCAGGACGATCAAAAAGCCAAAGACTGTCGTCAGTTCATAGAGAGAGATCTAGGCTCGTTCATGTTACGTACAATGGTGTGAAAACACAGTTATATAACCTAGATTCTTTTGGGCCTCACATGGGCCAAAAGCCCGCTCCGACTAAAACCCGAACTCGACGAAAGTCCAGGGTTTCGTCGAGCATAAGTGATGGCGAAACATCAATGGGTTGGGTCCATCTTTCGTCGGGCTCACATGCACCATTTGTTTCGTCGAGCACTGCTTTTGTTATAATAGGTTTTATTTAAAAGCCCAAACATTAACTCACCAAATAACTAACTTAAATGAAATCATTTTAAAATAAAACATGCGACATAACGTACAACAAAATGTGAAACAGGGATACAAAACCGATGACGCGTAAATTATAGCTTTGTATCCCTAGAATTTAAGAAAATACTTGGGTTAGTAGCCAGTAAGCTAGATATTCCATACTCGATAGAACTAGCTAATGGAAAGCTAGTAGAAGCAAACGAAGTAATTAGAGGCTGTGTAATAGAGCTTGGAGAGCATGAGTTTACGCTTGATCTTCTGCCAGTCGAGTTGGGAAGCTTTAACATGGTAGTTGGAATGGATTGGTTGTCGAGTAACCGAGCTGAGATCGTATGCCATGAAAAGATCATTCACATTCCGATGGCGAATGAAGAGACGATTGTAGTGCATGGAGAGAAGCATGATACGCCTCTAAGGGTTATCAGTTGTTTGAAGGCCCGAAGATGTTTGCAGAAAGGATGTGTTGCCTTCTTGGCTCACGTTGTGGACAAAGAAGCCGATGAGCCGAAGCTGGAAGATATCCCAGTTGTGAGGGAATATCCTGAAGTCTTCCCCGAAGACTTGCCAGGATTGCCGCCTCAGCGACAAGTCGAATTTCATATTGACTTGGTTCCAGGCGCCGCGCCTGTAGCCAAGGCAACTTATCGACTTGCACCTTCCGAGATGCAAGCATTGTCGACGCAACTTCATTAACTTTTGGACAAGGGATTTATCATACCAAGCTTCTCGCCTTGGGGAGCTCCAGTACTATTTGTCAAGAAGAAGGACGGTAGTTTTCGTATGTGCATTGACTACCGTGAGCTAAACAAGTTAACCATCAAGAATCGGTATCCCTTGCCGAGGATTGATGATCTCTTCGATCAACTTCAAGGTTCGAGTTATTACTCCAAGATCGATCTTCGATCAGGTTATCACCAGCTGCGAATTCAAGAAGAGAGTATACCGAAGACTGCCTTCAGAACTCGTTATGGACACTACGAGTTTCTAGTAATGTCGTTTGGGTTGACAAACACGCCGGCAGTATTTATGGATTTGATGAATAGAGTCTGCAAGCCATATCTCGATAAATTCTTGATTGTGTTTATCGATGATATTTTGATTTATTCAAGGACGAAAGAAGAGCATGAGCAACACCTTAGAGCCATTTTAGAGCTGCTCAAGAAGGAGAAACTGTATGCAAAGTTCTCAAAGTGCGAGTTCTGGTTGCGTGAGGTACAATTCCTCGGTCATGTAGTAAATGAAGATGGGATTCATGTGGACCCCACCAAGATCGAGGAGATTAAGAATTGGGAAACTCCGAAGACGCCAACCGAAATCCGTCAGTTTTTGGGTTTGGCAGGGTACTATCGCAGATTCATTGAGGATTTTTCTAAAATCGCTCAACCACTGGCCTCCCTTACTCAAAAGGATAAGAAGTACGAATGGGAAGATAAACAAGAGGAAGCTTTTCAGCTACTTAAGAACAAGCTTTGCGATGCACCTATTTTATCCCTACCCGAAGGCACCGATGACTTCGTGGTGTATTGTGACGCCTCGTGTCAGGGATTAGGCTGTGTGCTGATGTAGCAACAGAAGGTCATCGCTTATGCTTCGCGCCAGCTAAAGGTTCATGAGAAGAATTACACCACACACGAGTTGGAGTTAGGCGCTGTGGTGTTTGCATTAAAGATTTGGCGATGTTATTTGTATGGCACCCGATGCACGATCTTTACTAATCACAAGAGCTTACAACACACATTCGATCAGAAAGAGCTTAACATGAGACAACGACGATGGGTTGAGTTGTTAAACGATTATGATTGTGAAATCAAATATCACCCAGGAAAGGCGAATGTGGTGGCAGACGCCTTGAGTCGAAAAGAGAGGATTAAGCCCATAAGGGTTAGGGCTTTGGAGATGATTATACAGACAGACCTCTCGTTATGCATTCATGCTGCGCAGAGAGAAGCTCTCAAAAAGGAGAATCTTGAGGATGAATATCTCCGTGGGATGGAGAACCAGTTGGTACCCAATGAGGAAGGAACATTGTGTTTCGTTAGATGAATTTGGGTTCCCCTCTTTGGTGGTCTTAGAGATGTGATTTTTTATGAAGCTCATAAATCAAGGTACTCGATCCACCCAGGATCGGATAAGATGTACCAGGATTTGAAAGATTTCTACTGGTGGCCGAGACTAAAAGGTGATGTTGCAACTTACGTAGGAAAGTGCTTAACCTGTGCCAAAGTAAAGGCCGAATATCAGAAGCCTTCAGGTCTTCTGTAGCAACCCGAGATACCCATGTGGAAGTGGGAGCAAATCTCAATGGATTTTATAACGAAGTTACCAAAGACACCCGGAGGTCATGACACGATTTGGGTAATCGTAGACCGTCTGACAAAATCTGCGCACTTTCTGCCGATCAGGGAAAAGGATAACACTGGTAAGCTAGCTGAGCTGTACCTAAGGGAGATAGTTGCACGTCATGGAGTGCCTATCTCGATTATTTCTGAAAGAGACGAAAGATTTGTGTCAAGGATCTGGCAATCTTTCCGGGAAGCGTTTGGTTCTCAGTTGAATCTGAGCACCACATTTCACCCACAGACAGATGGTCAAAGCGAGAGAATGATTCAAACACTTGAAGATATGTTACGAGCTTGCGTAATGGACTTGGGTGGCAGTTGGGACACTCACCTACCTTTGGTTGAGTTCTCCTATAACAACAGCTACTATACAAGCATTCAAGCTGCACCGTTTGAAGCTCTTTATGGACGCAAGTGTCGATCGCCATTATGCTGGGCAGATGTGGGCGATAGACAGCTAGTTGGTCCCGAGTTGGTTCAAGAAACGGCAGATAAGATCATACAGATCCGAGAGCGCATTAAGGCGGCTCGTGATCGACAAAAGAGCTATGCAGACCAAAGAAGGAAACCTTTGGAATTTGAAGTGGGAGATATGGTTCTGTTAAAAGTCTCACCTTGGAAAGGTGTGGCGCGCTTTGGGAAGCGTGGAAAGTTAAACTCACGATATATTGGACCGTTCAAAATCCTGGAAAGGATTGGTCTTTTGGCTTACAAGTTGGAACTACCTGTGGAACTTAATGGTGTTCATGATACATTCCATGTATCTAACCTGAAGAAAAGTCCAACTCAAGAAACGGTGGTTATTCCTGCTGATGAAATTCACGTTGACGACACACTCCAATTCACCGAAGAACCCGTTGAAGTTACGGATTGGAAAGTTAACAAGACCCGAAGGAGTAGTGTCAAACTTGTTAAGGTTCGATGGAACGCACGTCACGGCCCAGAGTTCACTTGGAGCGTGAGGACCGCATGAAAGCTAGATACCCGCACTTATTCCCTAACACCCCTGCAGCTAGTAGTAAAGCTTAAAATTTCGGGACGAATTTTTCTTAACAGGGGAGAATGTGACAATTGTCAAAAATCCAAGTATCCGTACAATTAATTAATCTTGATTAGTGCTTAATAACTGTGCTGAAATTACAATTAACTGCATTCTGATTACTGCCATACACAAAACATGTGCATCATACATTGTCAAATGTCATACCAATATTGCATGAAAGCTATATTGCCTCAAATGATGCATTAAGTACAGTTAGAACAGTTATCTGATAAATCAGGAATATGCTGATAGAACTCAACACATAGACAGACAGTGCAATGAGACACAGAACGAGCCAGAAACTAAGTACTACACTAGTATAGAGTGTAGGAAAGTAAGGATCCCAAAACTGCCTTCCTAGTTATAGTTTAAGTGCCGGAAAGTGCCTAAAACCCACAAAAAGTGCTGAATTCAGCAAAATTCAGCATAAATCAGCATTTAAACACACTAATACTATGCAGAAACATTGTTAAATGGTCCTGAATACTTTCCTAAGTGTCGGGAATTAAAAGTGTCACAAAGGGTACATTAAGCACACTAAACTGTATAGTTTAGCACTTTAACGAACCAGTATCTAACCGAACAACCGAACACTACCCGAAACATCAAAATTACACTAGAAGCATTGTTTTAACATTACTAAGCTAGTTATGATCCCCGAACATCATAACACCTCCTAAAAATATCTAATAACTAACACATACAACTAACACTTGGATTTGAACTTGTAAGTAACTAGATGGTTAAAACCTATGCTAAGACCCCCCCCCTACCTAGTTCACGGCCCAAGTGGCCCCCACAATGTGGATTTTATTTCAATATTAAATTAGATATGGTTCCCTCTTTTGTGGCATATTACACATAAGTTAAAGTGGTAAGATGGTTATAAGGAGAACATGTAATGTTAAGAGCTCATTTCTCACACACACTAAGCTCTCTCTCCCTCTCCTTGTTCTCGGCTGTGAGCCACCACAACCACCACCATCATCATCCAACTTTCTTCATCCATTTCCCATACATACAAAGGTGCTAGTGGGTGTATAAGGAAGCTTGGTGGCTTTGGAGCTTGAAGGACCTCTCTTGCTTGCTTTTATCCACTCACTTCCTACACTTGAATCATCCCTAGCCTTGATCTAGTGGTAAGTGTCACACCCCGACCACGTAAAACAATGAAACCGCGGCGGAAACATCGGGGAGTGTTGTAACAGAATTATTGTTTCACAACCATGGTAATTAAAGTTATGTTTTATTTATCAAACAAGAGAGTTACATTGTCTTAAATAAAAGAAACAGGAGTACATAACATTATTTAAACTAATCTTGCTTCTTTTATGTCACTAAGGCCCGAGTCCACCCTAGTGTATCCTGAATCAAACCTATGCACCAGCTCCTAAAAACACATGTGAAAATAGGTACGTCAGCATAAAAATGCCTGTGAGATACATAGGTTTTGTGAAAATAGGATTCATGACTTGAGTTTAAAGAAATGTTTAATAAAAATTAGTCATGAATCTTGTTAAGTGTTTTCTTTTATAAATCATATGAAAACTTGATAAGAAATCATATTATATAAAAGAAAGATGTATGGTTAATTAAATAACCAACTAAAATGAGTTGTATAAACAAACTGTTTTGTAAAACAATGTCTTGTGAAAAATATGTTATTTATGTAAAATGTTATATGTCTAAATTGAAATGATTTAAATAACGCAACGATATGTAATATCATAAAAGCACTTATATATAGGAAGTACCAGCGGCGTATCCATGATGCTTTTATCATATTACACACGCCTCGTTACTTAAATCACTTACCCAAACAAACCACCAAAATTGTCTTGTTTAAACCAATTGTCAAATGTTATTGTGTAATCCATGTCTATTGTCATATGTATATCATGTAATGTGTAACCAAATATAATGTATGGCAAGTGAAATATATCAACTAAACCATAGGTAAAATGCACAAAACAAGGTATTGAAATAAATCATTGTTTAAATCAAAGTTATGTTTTGTAAAATAACTGCATGCTATACTGATACAAACATATATGAGGTATTGTGAAAATGCATACATTCAAGCCTTGAGACTGTGGCGACAAACCCTTAAACAAATTAAAAGTTTATCTGAATTATGTGTATCGAATTCGGTTATTCCTTCCATCCAAACAAACCTATGATTTCAGGAATGGGAGTTGTCAATTCCTATGGTACCACTACCTACTAATGAACGGCATGGCCAATGTTAATGAACGTATTTTTGTCCCATTTAA
The DNA here is from genome assembly GCA_030545235.1 of Helianthus tuberosus. Classification (NCBI taxonomy): domain Eukaryota; kingdom Viridiplantae; phylum Streptophyta; class Magnoliopsida; order Asterales; family Asteraceae; genus Helianthus; species Helianthus tuberosus. The sequence continues at coordinate 20,628 of JARYGA010003841.1, read as the reverse complement.
ACAAACCAAATGTCATACCAAAATGTAAGCATGTTTTATGAAAATATTGTACTAAGTATGCAACAATGAACATACATAGCACGTGATGTAAAACAAATGTACTAAGTATGCAATAAATGAAAATACATAGCTTGTGATGTAAAACAAATGTACTAAGTATGCAATAAATGAACATACATAGCATGTGATGTAAAATAATGTACGAAGTATGCACTAAATGGACATACATAGCATAAAATGTAATGTAAAACGATGTACTAGGTATGCACTAAATGGACATACATAGCAAAAACATAATGAAATCATGTACTATATGTGTACTAATGAACATAACAAGCATATGATGTCACACCCCGACCACGTAGAACATACAAAACGTGGCGGAAACGTCGGGGAGTGTTGTAACAGAATTAATGTTTCAAATCCATGGCAATTAAAGTTTCGTTTTATTCATTAAACAAGCGAATTACATTGTCTTTAAACAAGAAATAAAGAGTACATAACATAAATTAACTAGTTCTTGTCTCGTTTTAAGTCACTAAGGCACAGGTCCGCCTAAGTATGTCTTGATAAGTCCTATGCATCATCTCCTGAAAACACATGTGAAAATAGGTACGTCAGCATAAAAATGCCTGTGAGATACATAGGTTTTGTGAAAATAGGATTCATGACTTATGTTTGAGAAAATGTTTAGTCATGAACCTTGTAATTTGCTTTGTCTTGTAAATCATTTGAAAAACGATAAGCTCAGGTGATGTGTATAAATAAATGTAAGGTTAAATGAATAACCATGTAAAATGAGTTTGTATAAGATAAGTTGTTTGTAAAACAATGTCTTGTGAAAAGTATGTTATTTGTATAAAATGTTATATGTCTCAAACTGAAATGATTCAAATAACGCTACGACATGTAATACCATACAAACACTTATATATAGGAAGTACCAGCGGCGTATCCACCATGCTTGTATCATATTACACACGCCTCGTTACTTAATCACTTACTCAAACCAAACTATCAAAGTAAAATGTTCATGTCTAATGTAAATCATGTAATATGTATCCAAAATGTAAGCATGTGATGAATAACAAATGTACTAAGCATGCGACAATAGACATACGTAGCATGTGACCTGTACTAAGTATGCAACAATGGACATACATAGCATGTGACCTGTACTAAGTATGCAACAATAGACATACGTAACATGTGACCTGTACTAAGTATGCAACAATAGACATACGTAGCATGTGACCTGTACTAAGTATGCAACAATAGACATACATAGCATGTGACCTGTACTAAGTATGCAACAATAGACATACGTAGCATGTGACCTGTTCTAAGTATGCAACAATAGACATACGTAGCATGTGACCTGTACTAAGTATGCAACAATAGACATACGTAGCATTAAATGTAATGTAAAACATGTACTATAATTGTACTAATGAACATAGCAAGTATATGATGTGAAAACAGGAAAGCATGAAAGTAACAAGTAGGCACATGTGTTCCACCCCAAAACAGTTTGCAAAACAGTAAAACAGGGGTTCTATGTACTCAATTGAGATTGCTTAGTAGTCCTTGAGTAACAACCAAACAATGCTAGAGATCACGGATATCAAACGGCACCTAATATAGGTAACTATGTTAATAAACCGGACCTAAATCGGAGGATTTAGATAGAATGAGGGTTTGTAAACCAAACGAGTATAGAGACTCGTGTCATATGGTTTAACAAAGCCTTCATGCTAAATGAAACCTAACCTAAGTGCTTACGACCCATTGCGACCCGTTTAGGTAGCTTATGCTACTTTAACGCATCGTTCGCGTGAAACACGTTCGGAACGTCTAAGTAGTCCTATGACAAGTGTTATATGCCTAAACATGTTACATAATCAGCTATGTGACAAAAGTTTAGGTTACATATGCTAAATTACCAATTATTCATGAAAAGGGAATTCTGGTAATTTACCTAAGGCATATAAACTACCTATCATACAACTACTTAAACGATGTGACCATAAGGTATAACCTCGGAAGGTTATTCCCTATACACTATGGTCACCTGATGTATTTGGTCGGATCCTAATGATCGACCAAACTGGGTCGGGTTCGAAGGTATAAGTGATTTATTAGATCGCTTACCCTACAACCCTAGACAACGTGGTAATCAGTAGGCATAGTCCCAAGGGACTATAACCAACGTGATTACACTCACGTTGCGAAGTTCAAACGAACTTCGCATTGACCATAAACTGGTCAATGCAGAAAGTCAAGCAAATTTTGACTTTCAGACTCAAAAAGACTCGAAAAGCAATAAAAGAACGAAAGAATACTTACGAAGGGTCCCCGAATGCTAATCGTGATCAAAATAACTCAGGTATGGAACAATGGTTCCAACTTAGAGTCTTTTTAATCAGATTCTTGTGAGTTTGAAGCAATGGGGGGTGGGGTATTTATAGGAATACCCGAACCATTAAGATCGTTTCATGGAAACCGTGCTCGAATCTCATGCGTACACTTGTCGGAAACTCATGGTAGCTAAAAATGGGTCTAAATGAGCTGAATGTGCAGTTGTGAGTGTGTGGTTGTGGTTAAAACAACTGGAACATGCTGACTGTTTGATCTAATCTGTTCTGGGAGGCTGAGGCGGCCCGCTTCAGGATCAGACAAATCTAATGCGGGCCGCATGGCCCTTCTGATCAGCATATAACTTTCAAAAATGACAGTTTCAGCCCCTGCACGTGTTTAAGGCCATTCCCGACACTTCTAAGGCCCGTAAAGCCAACTTTAAGGCCCTAAAATGATGCCTAAACATTTTGGACATGAAACATGCTCAAAAATATGTCGGATGTCAGTTCATTTGGTCGTACGAACGCGATGTTCGCTTAATTACGACGGAATACGCATAAGCGCGAAAAACGATCCAAATGACGAAACGAATGGATTTTTCTTATGCCAAACACTAAAATAAAATATTTTAGTGCTTCCATAAATTTTTGGATGTCTGGATGTTTTCAGAACGTAAGTTATGCGCGAAAGTGCAAACTTGTGCACTTTTTAACGCTTTTAGTCCCTGAATGACACAAAAGTTTATTTTAGCATACCGAACACCTCAAAGCCTATTTCTAAGCTATGTAAAGGATATTTATGGTATGTTTAACTTATGGTCATGTTCCGGAATGTCTGTTACAGTTCAAATTGGCATACTTTCGCAGTTTGTCAACTTTAGTCCCTGTAAGCGATTTAACTTGATTTTGCCATACCAAAGCCTTCAAAACTTATTTCTAAGTTATGTAAAGGTTATTTAAGGTATGTTAAGTATAGTTCACTATTCCGGAGTGTTCGTTGCATTAAACTGGTTATGTTTACGCATCGGTGCGCGTATAACCTTCCAGAAAGCGATTTAGAGTTTGGAATTGAACAAGAGTTGATATGTGCAAACGATACACATATTTTTACAAATCCCAAGTATGAAATACAATATTTCATTGGTTTGGCATTTGTTTGATGGTTGAGGTGACACAGGTGTCACAGTCTCCCCTACTTTAGGAAATTTCATCCCGAAATTAATACGTAGGAGTCTATTTGTGACTTTGTGTCAAATAACCACCCGAGATATGTAAGGCATAATCCTGACATTTCCTTAACGGACATTTTTCAGACATGAAAATGAACGAAATGAGTCATTTTCCACAACTTCTTCAGAAACGAAAATGAACGAAATGAGTCATTTTCCACAACTTCTTCAGACCCGAAAATGAACGAAATGAGTCATTTTCCACAACTTCTTCAGAACCGAAAATGAACGAAATGAGTCATTTTCCACAACTTCTTCAGAACCAAAAATGAATGAAATGAGTCATTTTCCACTACTTCTTCAGAACCGAAAATGAACGAAATGAGTCATTTTCCACAACTTCTTCAGAACCGAAAATGAACGAAATGAGTCATTTTCCACAACTTCTTCAGAACCGAAAATGAACGAAATGAGTCATTTTCCAGACACACGACCAAACTAACGTGGTAATCAGTAGGTATAGTCACAAAGGACTATGACCATCGTGGTTACGCTCACGTTGCGAAGTTCAAATGGACTTCGTGTTGACCATTGACTGGTTAAAGCAGAAAGTCAAACACTATTTGACTTACATGCTTAAAAACGCATAAAAGCATGAAAGAAGCTTACAAGAGGTCCAAGCAATGAAGATAGAACAAGAAAACCAGAAGATTAGGACCTTCAACCAGAAGGGATAGTCCCAATTTGTCCAGAAATGAGAGAAATTCTGATTTGTGCAAAAGTGAAGTGAAATGGGGGTGGGTTTATATAGGATTTCCCAAAACCGTTAGGATCATTCCTCGATTTTTGAGCTGAACTCCATGTGTACCCACTGTTTTACAATACTAGGGGAGTCCAAAACCAGCTCCAAGTATTGCAAAAATTGCATAAAAACCCCTGAAAATCAACCCAGTTGCTGAAAATTGTTCTTCTGAAAAAAGGGCGCTCTCGCACCACGCGCCAGGAGAACTTGGGTCTGGCGCGTGGCATGAGGGAGCCTGTTTTTGCAAAAGTTTCATTTTTGGCAGAACAGGTCCCTGCATGCTATAAAGTTGATTTTTGACACGTTTAATCCCCGTTTACCCATTTTCAAGGGTCAATAATGATACCAAAGTATAGGGGACATGAAATATGCTTGAAAATATCTCGGATGTCGGTTCGTTTGGTCGTACGATCACGTTATTCGGTTAAATACGACGAAACACGAACGGACGTGAAAGACGATCCAAATTACGCGACGAATGGAATTTTATCATGCCAATCACTAAAATAAAATATTTTAATGATTACAAAAATTTTTGGATGTCCAAAGATGTTCAGAACTTAAGATATGCGCGAAAATGCAAACTTATGCACTTTTTGACGCTTTTAGTCCCTATTGATCAAATAAGTTTATTTTAGCATACCGAACCCCTCAAAGCCTATTTCTAAGCTATGTAAAGGATATTTAGGGTATGTTTAACTTATGATCATGTTCCGGAATGTCCGTTACAATACAAATCTGCGTACTTTCGCAGTTTGTCAAAATTAGTCCATGTGAGCGAATAAACTTGATTTAGCCATACGAAAGTCTTCAAAACTTATTTCTAAGTTATGTAAAGGTTATTTAAGCTGTGTTAAGCATAAATTGATGTTCTGGAGTGTTTGTCATGTTAAACTGATTACGTTTACGCATAGGGTTGCGTATAACTCTCCAGAAAGCGATATAGAGTTTGAATTTGAACAAAAATCAAAACATGCAAATGCCAAACATAAACAAACAATTATAGGGATCAAATAACATTGTTTCATTGATAACTGAACTGTTTACAATGATTACAAGCACATATGTCACAGTCTCCCCTACTTGTGGAAATTTCGTCCCGAAATTTATTTAGAGGAAACTTGTGAGAATAGATGTGGATATTTCGCCTTCATTTGATCTTCACGTTCCCAAGTAAACTCTGGTCCACGTTTAGATTCCCAGCGAACTTTGACCAATGGAATGCGCTTGCGCTTAAGCCATTTGACTTCACGATCCATGATTTCCACAGGTTTTTCAACAAAATGCATCGTGTTATCAACAGGAATTTCGTCAAGTGGTATGTGAAGGTTCTTATCAGCTAAACACTTCTTGAGATTGGATACGTGAAAGGTTGGATGAACATTTCCAAGTTCAGGAGGTAACTCAAGTCTGTAGGCTACCTTACCGATTCTTTCGATGATCTTGAATGGTCCAACGTATCTAGGTGCAAGTTTTCCTGTCTTTCCAAATCTGATCACACCTTTCCAAGGTGAGACCTTAAGTAATACACGATCACCGACTTGAAATTCCAAGGGCTTGCGTCCGCGTAACTCTTTTGACAGCTTCTAGCTGTCTGAAGGTTATCACAAACTTTCTTAACCTTATCTGTTGTCTCTAGAATGAGGTCAGGTCTAGTAAGCTAAGCCTTACTGGTTTCATTCCAGTAGACTGGTGAACGACATTTTCGACCATAGAGAGCCTCGAAAGGAGCCATGTTGATGCTGGAGTGATAATTGTTGTTGTAGGAGAATTCAATCAATGGAAGATACGAATCCCAACTACCACCAAAATCGATCACACAAGCTCTGTCACACCCCCAAAATACCACCTGCGGAATCCCCCGCGAGGCGTGTGACGTACCAGGATCTAGCCACATATCAAATAAGTGTTACAAATCATAATTTATAATTCGTTATGTTCAGCGGAAGCATATTACAAAGTTTAACCAAATCCCAAATGTATGTCATCAGCAAGTCTCGTTTCAAGTTTCCATGTATCTCGACCCATGACCACTCCAGCATCACAGACAGCAAGTTCCCATGCTCCACATATCTATAACCTGCGAGCATGCACACATGTGTATCAGACAATGCTGGTGAGTTCATAGTTTTACGAACACATTAGTTACCAAGTGATTAGTTCCGTTCATTGATTACAATGTTGATAATACCTCGGATACAAGACGGCTCCTGATTTATTTTGCCCTTTCCCCAATGCTCCTATCAAAGCATTGGTCATAACTAGGTCATTAGTTCACACCCGTCCTCTCCGGTACGGGGTGAGGGTGCCAAACCTAAGTAGCGCTACCATCTAATACCTTGTTACCTCTTAGATAACCAAACAACACGGAGGGACTTTAAAGGTGATAGGACGAGTATATTATCCAACATTCCAGATTTACCACAAGACGTATTCCTCTCAGGAATACCCGATTGATTTACCCAAACCCATCCCTCTCAAGGATTCCCAATGACTGTCCCAACCACCAGGATGCATGCTCAAGAGAAATGAACTCACCTTTGATTTGCTCGGTATGTTAAACTAGTTACTTTACCCGTTCCAAGTCGGTCAACCAAACCCTACTGTCATTACCAAAAATAATTAGCTTGTATGCACGTAAGTCATGTGATCCATAATCACAACATGCGTATCGTTGTGCGCATAACGTCACATAAATCATAACAAGAATCACGCATCACACTAATTACCGTGTCCATTGAAACAATTAGTTCCGTATTCATTTATACCACGCATTCTAGTAGGTTGTGTGTATTAAACATTACCACCTAACATATAAAAATCATTCTAACCACTTATCAGCTTCCATCACATATGCATGTATCATGACATCACTTAGCAGATTGGTATTTTACACAAACAATTCGTGTATACAACATATTGTAACTCATACATTCATTATCTAATACACTATAATCATTCAAGCCACATGTATTAACTAATCACAACATTTCACACAAGCTATTACTTATCAGCCCATGACGGCACTTCTCGTTGCTGTGCGGCCCAATACAAGTGGTTCATGGATCGGGTAGGCAGCCTATTCGTGCACAAACCAAATTTCACAATAGCTTCCCACCCTTTATATCGATCCCACTTGTATCTTAAGATGCATCATGCAACATTTATTTATAAACATGAATATGCATAACTCAACAGTTCTATTTATTAAAATTAATACATATCATACTTGTATAACCTAAGTGAATTATATTTAACAATATACAATTGATTAGTAACATCAAAGACACAACATATCAGAGGACATCATCATCTTCGATGGCAATGCACAAAGTCAACATCACTTGAGGTTTTTGAAGAAACATCATCATCATCATCACGTGGCCAGTGGCCACCATATTCATCATTATTGGACTATCTAAATTATCATGACTTAGTTATTGGTCATTCCCTTTTCTTTTGAAGTTCAATCATCATCAATAGGATATACAGCCATCTAAACATCTAACAACAATGAAGACATGCACCGACCTAGGAAATCACACCTTAATTTCATGCATATATCGACATCAGTCCATACATAAATCCGAATATACTCTCTTGTACGTAATCACAACAACATGCATAACAATTCGAGCATCACATTCCACCCTTTTTACCCTTAGTCATCGTATGAATCAAAGATCAAGGGTTGCACATCATACAAGTCCTATTGGTAGTGGCGGATCTAGAAAATCCTCATAGGGGTAACATTTTAGAAAAAAAGGGGTAATGAAATCGAAAAAACTTCAAAAAAAGGTCAAAAAAAGGGGTAATGAAATCGAGAAAACTCTTGTCCAATAGTCCCTGTAGTTGATTTGAAGATTCTCGCAACTCTCCTGGTGCAAGACGATTCTCGCAACTCTCCTGGTACCAACAATTGGTGGATTCTCGATCCTCTTTTCCTAACATCAGTAACAGTTGCCAACATAGCAGGGTAATCCCTTCGTGGACACTTCTGGGCCTTCATTTCTGAAATGATACTAACCTTTACACCACACTGATGCTTTAGAACTAACGACGGTTCGCCACTAGGGAGAGGGATACTCAAGATTTTCTCCTCACAAGGTATATCCGTGCGTTATCTGGGTAACCCATCCACATTAACTGCTACGACAAAACTATCAAGGTTAGATGTCGAACACTTATCCCACAAAGTCGAGTTTGCATCCCAACAAACATATGAGGTTTCAATTGATTTGTCATCAGCCGATTCCACAACAGGTTCGGTTTCAAGAAGCATCAGAGTTAAACAAAAGCAATTAGCTACCCATACAAACTACCATGTTGCTATTATGCCTGGCGTCGCCTACGCCAATCCTAAATGCCCCTCCACAAGCAGTACCACCAGTGTTGATGTTACGGTCACGTGGATTTCCAGTACTGACGTCGTTTCCTTGGTTGTTGGCACCTCCATTTGCATACTGTTGGTTACCATTACGAGTATCTTGATGTTGTCGTGACTGTTACCTCTAACGTTATTACTTGTAACGGAGCCCTACGACCTTTCACCGACAAGGTCCATCTTTTCACATTCCGCGTCACGTTTTAAGGCGTTACCCATCGTGCTGGCAGTCACACATTCCATACTACCGTCAATTGTCCTCACTTATGCCCTGATTGATTCGTAAGAGTTGGTTCCCATGAGCCGCTGACTAGGGTTAAAGATTCAATTGAAGTAAACTTGCTGATGTTCGCTGCCGGAAATCAGGGTCGTCCAAATACTGGGTCGGTAAAGTACTACGTTTGCCCTCTTGTCCATCGTCCTTGCAAGTTGACTGAGTAATACACGGTATGTTTCCAAGGTGTTACAGAAGTGATCGCACTTCGGGGTCTAAGTCGTCAGTACATTGAGTTCCCACAAACAAAGAGGAGTGAGAGGAGTACAGACCAATCATTAATGCTGCAACATCCAACTCGGGGACGTCCGTACAAGCACCTAACATTCTACACAGTTCGCTAGGCGATTAGGTGGGTGTTCAGGTAATACTCGATAGCATCGAGATTCGAAAGGTTTCAGAGGGAAATGAAAAGATCACATTCAAGTAGGAGACAATCACTGCCATGACTCCTATAGACTGTTGTGTTTCACATCAACCAAATAACGGAACGGAACCTCGTTTTCACTTGTTAAGCCTCACTGGGACTCACATGCACCCCACATTATTATTATGTGTGCACCCACAATAATATTGCGTTTTTCATGCTCATCTCAATTCCTCCTAACTCATGTCAAATGGTTCCCGAAACTCGAGTGCCAAACAGAGGTTATCAAAATGATAAGATCACAGAAATCCCAAGACTATGTCATCCTACCAATGCATCATAATGTAAGCAAGCAATTCATGTAATCATACTATAGTGACAAGTGTGTGTCCGTATGCTATGTCATAAACAAATATAAACAAATGTGTACTAGCCATGTAATGTATGCAACAAGTGAGAAAGACGAACCTTGCAATCTGGAGCTGAGTGTCATGGTCGTATTCACGTATTCAGAATTGCTCGGTTATAGTCTGGATTTATAAAAACATTTTAAAACCAAGTTCACTATAACCAGTAGCTCTGATACCAAACTATCACACCCCCAAAATACCACCTGCGGAATCCCCCGTGAGGCATGTGACGTACCAGGATCTAGCCACTAATCGCATTGAACTCATAACAAGATTTCAAATAAAAAGACATCATTCATATCAAATAAGTGTTACAAATCATAATTTATAATTCGTTATGTTCAGCGGAAGCATATTACAAAGTTTAACCAAATCCCAAATGTATGTCATCAGCAAGTCTTGTTTCAAGTTTCAATGTATCTCGACCCATGACCACTCCAGCATCACAGACAGCAAGTTCCCATGTTCCACATATCTATAACCTGCGAGCATGCACACACGTGTATCAGACAACGCTGGTGAGTTCATAGTTTTACGAACACATTAGTTACCAAGTGATTAGTTCCGTTCATTGATTACAATGTTGATAATACCTCGGATACAAGACGGCTCCTGATTTATTTTGCCCTTTCCCCAATGCTCCTATCAAAGCATTGGTCATGACTAGGTCATTAGTTCACACCCGTCCTCTCCGGTACGGGGTGAGGGTGCCAAACCTAAGTAGCGCTACCAACTAATACCTTGTTACCTCTTAGGTAACCAAACAACACGGAGGGACTTTAAAGGTGATAGGACGAGTATATTATCCAACATTCCAGATTTACCACAAGCCGTATTCCTCTCAGGAATACCCAATTGATTTACCCAAACCCATCCCTCTCAGGGATGCCCAATGACTGTCCCAACCACTGGGACGCATGCTCAAGAGAAATGAACTCACCTTTGATTTGTTCGGTATGTTAAACTAGTTACTTTACCCGTTCCAAGTCGGTCAACCAAACCCTACCGTCGTTACCAAAAATAATTAGCTTGTATGCATGTAAGTCATGTGATCCATAATCACAACACGCGTATCATTGTGCGCATAATGTCACATAAATCATAACAAGAATCACGCATCACACTATTTACAGTGTCCATTGAAACAATTAGTTCCGTATTCATTTATACCATGCATTCTAGTTGGTTATGTGTATTTAACATTACCACCTAACATGTAACAATCACTCAAACCACTTATCAGCTTCCATCACATATGCATGTATCATGACATCACTTAGCAGATTGGTATTTTACACAAACAATTCATGTATACAACATATTGTAACTCATACATTCATTATCTAATACACTATAATCATTCAAGCCACATGTATTAACTAATCACAACATTTCACAAAAGCTATTACTTATCAGCCCATGATGGCACTTCTCGTTGCTGTGCGACCCAATACAAGTGGTTCGTGGATCGGGTTGGCAGCCTATTCGTGCACAGCCCAAATTTCACAATAGCTTCCCACCCTTTATATCGTTCCCACTTGTATCTTAAGATGCATCATGTAACATTTATTTATAAACATGAATATGCATAACTCAACAGTTCTATTTATTCAAATTAATACATATCATACTTGTATAACCTAAGTGAATTATATTTAACAATATACAATTGATTAGTAACATCAACAGACACAACACATCAGAGGACATCATCATCTTCGATGGCAATGCACAAAGTCAACATCACTTGAGGTTTTTGAAGAAACATCATCATCATCATCATCATCATCACGTGGCCAGTGGCCACCATATTCATCATTATTGGACTATCTAAATTATCATGACTTAGTTATTGGTCATTCCCTTTTCTTTTGAAGTTCAATCATCATCAATAGGATATACAGCCATCTAAACATCTAACAACAATGAAGACATGCACCGACCTAGGAAATCACACCTTAATTTCATGCATACATCGACATCAGTCCATACATAAATCCGAATCAACTCTCATGTACGTAATCACAACAACATGCATAACAATTCGAGCATCACATTCCACCCTTTTTACCCTTAGTCATCGTATGAATCAAAGATCAAGGCTACCCTGACTTGTTTAGCACTTAACGTACAACAACGTACATTACACAACCAATAATAATCGAGTACAACCAAGTTAATCAATTGGAGTTTGTCCAAATGACATAGCATACACCTAGTTGTAACGTACATTACACAACCAATAATAATCGAGTACAACCAAGTTAATCAATTGGTGTTCAGCCTTAACCCCAAGACAAGTAAGGCATTTTGATACATATAAGGCAATGTCTTTCTTCATACCAGGCCACCAATACTGAGTACGAAGGTCCTTATACATTTTGTCAGCACCAGGATGAATAGAATAACGAGACTTATGAGCTTCATCCATAAGCAAAGTGCAAAGATTGTCTTGACTTGGGACCCACAAACGGTCCATGAAATAATATGATCCATTGTCCTTCAGTTCAAGACCAGGCTTAATGTGATAGGGTAATTCCTTACCCATCAAACCTTGTGAAACACAAGTATGTTGAGCCTGAGAAATGCGGGTTTGGATATCAGATCGAACTTTGACACAGTGAAGCTTGACACGTTCCTTATGACATAGTGCGTCAGCTACGACATTCGCCTTACCAGGATGATAGCGAATTTCACAATCATAGTCATTTAGAAGTTCAACCCAACGTTGTTGCCTCATGTTGAGTTCTTTCTGATTGAAGATGTGCTGAAGACTTTTGTGGTCAGTGAAAACCACACATTTTGTACCATACAAATAGTGTCTCCAGATCTTGAGAGCGAAAACAACTGCACCTAACTCAAGATCATGAGTGGTGTAGTTCTTCTCATGTATCTTCAACTGCCTTGATGCATATGCTATGATCTTGTTCCTTTGCATGAGAACAGAGCCAAGACCCAAGTTTGATGCATCACAATACACGACAAAATCATCATTACCCTTAGGCAGAGATAGAATAGGCGCATCACAAAGCTTCTGCTTCAAGGTCTAAAATGCTTCTTCTTGTTTGGTTCCCCATTCAAAGGGTTTGTTCTTCTGAGTTAGAGCTTTTAGAGGAACTGCAATCTTTGAGAAGTTCTCGATGAAGCGGTGGTAATAACCCGCGAGACCAAGAAAAGAACGAACCTCAGTAGGAGTAGTAGGCGTATCCCAATCCTTAATCGCACTGATCTTGGAGGGATCTACATGTATACCTTGTTCGTTGACGATATGCCCCAAAAAATGAACTTCTTTAAGCCAAATTTCACATTTAGAGAGTTTGGCAAAAAGTTGCTCTTTCTTCAGGAGTTCCAGAGTGAGACGGAGATGTTGCTCGTGATCAGCTTGCGTCTTAGAGTATATCAAGATATCATCAATGAAAACGATGATGAACTTATCTAAATAAGGCTTACAAACCCTATTCATTAAGTCCATGAAAACAGCAGGAGCATTTGTCAAACCGAATGGCATAACTGTGAACTCATAATGCCCATATCGAGTGCGGAAAGCAGTCTTGGAAATATCTTCTTCATGCACACGAAGCTGATGATACCCAGAACGAAGATCAATCTTCGAAAAATATGAAGCACCCTGTAATTGATCAAAGAGATCATCAATGCGAGGTAGGGGATATCAATTCTTGATGGTAAGCTTGTTAAGCTCACGATAATTGATACACATCCTGAAAGATCCATCCTTCTTCTTGACAAAAAGAACGGGAGCACCCCAAGGTGAAAATCTAGGACAGATAAAACCTTTGTCAGAAAGCTCCTGAAGCTGCTTAGACAACTCTTGCATCTCAGACGTTGCAAGACGATATGGATATCTGGCAATAGGATTTGCACCTGGTACAAGATCAATACGGAACTCGACTTGGCGTGCTGGGGGTAAACCAGGTAACTCTTCAGGAAACAACTCAGGATAATCCCGAACAACAGGGATATCTTGAATAGACTTACCTTTGCCTTTATCTGCTACGACATGTGCCAAGAAGGCCACATAGTTCTTTCACAGATACTTCCGAGCCTGAGTACAAGACACGAGCTTGAGACTACTAGCAGGTTTCTCACCACGAACCTGTAGGATCTCACCTGTCGAGAGCGGAACACGAACAATCTTCTCGAAACAAACTACCTCTGCGTGATGCTTGGCTAACCAATCCATACCCACTGTAACGTCGAAACTCCCAAGTTGCATCGGTGGAAGGTCAATAGGAAAGAGATGGTTGTTAAGGTTCAACTGGCAGTTACAAAGAACAAAATCGAGAACAATGGGATCACCACTAGAAACTTCTACTGTCAAAGGCTATCCTAGTTTCGTTCTAGACATGCGGAGCAAGGGCTCAAAAGACAATGACACAAAACTCTTACCGGCACCTGAATCAAAAAGAACAGAAGCAGACTGATTGTTAACAAAGAACATACCATTCACAACCTCGTTGTCTGCACGTGCTTCAATAGCATTCATGTTGAAGACTCGACCTCGAGCCTGAGCCTGATTCTGATTCGCGTTGACCAGCCTTGGACACTGGTTTCGATAATGAATCAGGTCCCCACAATTGTAGCACGAACCAGGAGGAAAGTGTGGTCGTGCAGCCTAAGCCTGTTGTTGTCACACCCCCAAAATCCACCATGCGGAGTATCACCGCTTGGAGGCGTGACGTGACCAGGATCGAGCCACCAATCATATTGAACAACTCAATTAAGTAAATAAAACCAAACATAATACGATTGGTGACCAAAGCTAGTTAACCTTGTTTGGTTTAAACAGCGGAAGCATAAACGTGAGTTCAAAAGCATAAGTCCATGGTTTATAAGTTAAAGTTTAAAACGCACGTTTAATAAGTTTACGAGGATTTAAATAATAAGCACGGAACATAACAGTCCGTACACCACAACGACTCCTTCCTCGTGCAAGCTCCAAATGTTTAGCGACCTGTAAGGCATGTAAGAACTAGTCAACAACAAAGTTGAGTGAGTTCACGTTTGGTTGTTTAGTTTTAAGTTGTTTCCAAAAAACGTGGTTTGACTTTCGTTGGCTTAATTGCCGTGGGGGTTACCCCATAGTTGAAAGTATGTTTAACCATTTCCTTTTTCTTTACCCAATCCATAACCATGATCAGTGGGGGTTTTCCCCGTTGAACTACTAGACGGTATGATATCGACTGCTACGCAAATAAGTTGTGCCCTATATCAGTGTCTATCATCACTGACAATCTGCCATAGTCCATTAGTACACGCCCGTCCGACTGGCACGGTGTGAGGTTTGTTAAACCTAATAGCGCTATTAACTAATGACCCACTCGCCATTGGCCTCGGCGATTAAGTCGATATAAATTGAGGGACTTCATGATAGAGTTTTGTCTAGCTAGTTTTAAGGTTGTTGTCCTGCACCAGGAGGACGAACGTACGTATTCTGCACCAGAAGAATTCGTAGGATTAATAATGGCATCCTATCTTTGGAGGATGGCCGTACATATCCTACCCAAGGAGGATATGTAGATTTAGTTTTAAATTCTTTAACCCATTCCCAAACCACCGGGAATCCCATGCCTTGTAGAAAGTGTGAACTCACCTCGGTTTGCTCGGTTAGATTCTCAATATAGCTAACAGTCAAGGTCGGTCAATCACGTCCTAGTATGATTTACCAGTTAGTCATTTAGTGGCTTTCAAATAGAACACAAAGTTCCTACACGTATCTATCACACAACATGCATCACTGTAACGGTTTATGCCCATCTAAGTTTCCCGTCCATTCCCCACTCAAAATCAAACATACGATAATGCACATAACATATATAACGTGTTAAATCATTCACAGATAGCATACTCGACATTTAGACACGCAAGTCACAACTTATGTCAATTCAGCATTAATACTCAAAACCGGCTGTTTTCGGACATTTAAATAAAATAGTTAGATTATTCCAAAAATTCCCAAATTTTTATAGGATGTCATAAACATTCCATATTTTATTGTGTAAAAATATCGGGGTCCGGTTCATTACCAATATTTTATAAAAAATTCATATTCGGGACTGAACTCAGATTTATGTATTTCTGACCACAGCCCACGAAACAATTTATTAAAAATTCATCGTAACTCCGATTTGCGAAATTTTCATCTACAATAAAATTTTCATGGTCCGATTCATCACAAAACTCAGGTTATGACTGAAAGTACGATACCCATTTATTGCTGTCAAAATTCAGCTTAAGTTGCTGTTACAAATTAACACTTTAAAAATACTAAACGAAGTCCAAAAATTACGATTCCGGTGCCATTAGAACCGTATTTCATAATAACATATTTTAGATTCAAAATATCGGTTTTCGTTGAGTTTAAGACCTGTTTACAGCCAACTGAAGTTGGCTGTAAAAGTTGGACAGATTCTGATTTTCAGTGTTTAACCTTCTAAATCGTGTTCGATCGATTCCGTTAACAAGTTTAGTGACCACAACAACATGACACATTAATATTAATCAGCAAATCATCAAATAATCAACCAATAATCATAATCACACAAGATCTACATGATTTACACTAATATTCATCCATTAACCACCTTGTACATCACTTTAGTAAACTTTTAGACTTTGATCTTATATGTTCGTAATTTTTAACCGACGGAACTCTTATAAACCACTCTAGACAAGATCAAGAAGAGGTTTAGAGTCACTTACTACTTGCTCGAGGCTAGGGGAGAATCTAGACGCAAAAAGAGTGGATAAAAGCAACGAGTAGAGGTCCTTCGTCTTCCGAATGCACCAAGCCTCCTTATACGTGATCCTTAACGCTTGTGTAAGCTTGGAATGTGGAGATCAAAATCGAAAGATGGATGGATGGTAGAGGGGTGTTCGGCCGAGAGTTGTAGAGAGGGAGAGAGAGTTGTGTGAAACTTCTAAGTGTGGTGGAAAGTTATGTTGTGTTAAGCATTGATCTTATAGACAATTATCACCACCATTATCCAATGGATTTAGTGCTAGCTAGATATTAAGCATACAAGGATTATAATAATCAAATAAAGGACAATGTGTCACCATATGGTGACCGAGTTCGGTTGGGGGGGGGGGTAATCCGGTTCCATTTCAACTAAACACTAAGTATTAGTTAGTTAAGTGTGGAGGTTAACTCGGTTACTAGTGTGTTGTGCTTTACTATGGGTGTTAGGGTATTCAGGGACCCTAACTGGCTCAGAAAAAGATAAACAATGTTATTGGCAATATATTTATGTTCCGGGTAAAGTCCGGTTGTTCGGTTTGACACTGCTCCGTTAAAGCGCTTAATTAATCCGTAAAGTGTCCTATTTATATATTTTGTAACGTTTTTACTTTCTAACACTTAGGAAAGTATAACGGACTATTTAGTGACCTATCTGTACACTATTGGTATATTAACAAATACGTGTAAGCATAACACAGATATCAGAAAGCAGTTAAGTGATTCCACACAGTCGTCAAGCACATTAATTATTATTAATAAATTGTACGGAATACATGGAATTATGAGGGTTGTCACATTCTCCCCCTGTTAAGAGAATTTCGTCCCGAAATTTAGCGCGTGGTTACTGAGGAAGCTAGTTAAGTTGCGTTGTTTTCCAGATTTTCCTGGGGCGTCACAGTTGTGGAGCAGGCGGTTGAGCAGCCTGCTGAGCTGGGTTACGAGCTGCTTGATTGGGAGCAAAGCGACAAACATTAGAAAGATGACCCAACTTCCCACAGTTGGTACAGAAACGACACGGAACTCGTGGTTGATGGTGGCTATTGCATCTGTTGCAGAACGGTGCATTCCCCGCATACCGTTTCTTTGCTCGTGGTTGTGCGGGCTGATTGGGAGCTGCCTGGTTCGATTGGGCAGTGACAACAAAATTCTGGGAAGCCTTGCGCTTCCTAGACCCTTTCGAAGAACCAGATTCCTTACCCTTCTTGCTCTCACCCTTATCAGACGACTGTTTCATACCCATGTCACCCTTCCTGTGTAGCTTACCCTTTCGGACCTGCGACTCAGTCAATGTCGCAGCTAACTCGATTTCCTGACGAATTGTGGTAGGGTTACTACCAGTGACGATGTCTTGTACGGAGTCAGGTAAGCCATCAATATACCTCTCGATAGCTTTCTCGAGTGGGGTAACCATGGTAGGGCATAGCAAACTCAACTCTTCATACATGTCAGTGTAAGCCCGGTGCTCACCGCTATCCTGCTTCAAGTCATCAAACTCCCTTTCTAAAGCCCTTATCTCATGACGAGGACAGAATTCCATCATCATAAGAGCCCTAAGCTCGGCCCAAGTCTGTGCTAAAGCAACCTCAGCACCACGGTCTCTCATAACCCCGTTCTACCAAGTAAGAGCCCTCTTCTGAAACACACTGGAAGCAAACTCGACTTTGCGATTACCATGACACTGAACATGACGAAACGTACTCTCGATGCTCTCGAACCATTAAAGGAGCCCAGTTGCTCCTTCAGAACCACTAAAATTGAGTGGTTTAGTCGAATTGAAACTCTTGAAATTTCATGGAGCATTTTGGTTATTGTTGGCTTGGTTAACTTGAGCAATAATGTCTGGGAGTACAGCAGCCATATGTTGCGCCATGATAGCTGCCATTTCGGCATTAGGTAGCGGATTTTCGCGTCGAGGAGGCATTCTAAAAGAGGAAATATGAGAGTAAACGGGTGAGATGATTAGATGAAAAGAACGAGATGATACATAAATCGACAAAAGCAAAGATGGTGGTCATTCGTCCGTACCATAAAGCAAACAAACAACACACAGTGACTAATCAAAGTAAATGGGTCAAAAATAATGTATTGCGAAGACATGCTCGCCTATAAGTGAACACTCACCCCAAGAGTTCCCAGGTAAGAGTGACTGGTCCGATTATGTGGATTTGTATGAACACTCTAGCCTTAGACAGAAAACTCAGGGTATAGGCATTCACCCTTCCAGTTTGCACGTGTTCACACTATTTAGACCCAAAACTTTGATGAGATTTTGAAAACTTGGAAGGCACAAGGCCAAAAGGATCATTCAGAAACGGATGATTAAATTTTCAAAATTATTCTGAAAAATTGAAGGGTTCAAAACCTTATAACAAATTATTTAAAATAAGATGATTGATTTTCGAAAATCGTTTCAGAAAATTGTGTTCTTGTTTTGGGTAATCACCTAAGGATAGATGAAATGCATGTTTTAAGATCTAAACACAAGATAACTTATTTTGGGGTCCTAGAAAGGTTATAGTCTAGGTCAAAGCATTACTAATAACCTAATTCCCTATAACCATTGGCTCTGATACCAACTCTTCTGTCACACTCCGACCGCGTAAAACAACGAAACCGCGACGAAAACGTCGGGGAGTGTTGTAATAGAATTATTGTTTCACAACCATGGTAATTAAAGTTATGTTTTATTTATCAAACAAGAGAGTTACATTGTCTTAAATAAAAGAAACAGGAGTACATAACATTATTTAAACTAATCTTGCTTCTTTTATGTCACTAAGGCCCGAGTCCACCCTAGTGTATCCTGAATCAAACCTATGTACCAGCTCCTGAAAACACATGTGAAAATAGGTACATCAGCATAAAAATGCCTGTGAGATACATATGTTTTGTGAAAATAGGATTCATGACTTGAGTTTAAAGAAATGTTTAATAAAAATTAGTCATGAATCTTGTTAAGTGTTTTCTTTTATAAATCATATGAAAACTTGGATAAGAAATCAGATTATATAAAATAAAGATGTATGGTTAATTAAATAACCGGGTAAAATGAGTTGTATAAACAAACTGTTTTGTAAAACAATGTCTTGTGAAAAATATGTTATTTATGTAAAATGTTATATGTCTAAATTGAAATGATTTAAATAACGCAACGATATGTAATATCATAAAAGCACTTATATATAGGAAGTACCAGCGGTGTATCCACCATGCTTTTATCATATTACACACACCTCGTTACTTAAATCACTTACCCAAACAAACCACCAAACTTGTCTTGTTTAAACCAATTGTCAAATGTTATTGTGAAAACCATGTTTATTGTCATATGTAAATCATGTAATGTGTAACCAAATGTCATGTATGGCAAGTGAAATATATCAACTAAACCATAGGTAAAATGCACAAAACAAGGTATTGAAATAAATCATTGTTTAAATCAAAGTTATGTTTTGTAAAATAACTGCATGCTATACTGATACAAACATATATGCGATATTGTGAAAATGCATACATTCAAGCCTTGAGACTGTGGCGACAAACCCTTAAACAAATTAAAGGTTTATCTGAATTATGTGTATCGAATTCGGTCATTCCTTCCATCCAAACAAACCTATGATTTCAGGAATGGGAGTTGTCAATTCCTATGGTACCACTACCTACTAACGAACGACATGGCCAATGTTAATGAACGTATTTTTGTCCCATTTAAACAAACCAAATGTCATACCAAAATGTAAGCATGTTTTATGAAAATAATGTACTAAGTATGCAACAATGAACATACATAGCATGTGATGTAAAACAAATGTACTAAGTATGCAATAAATGAACATACATAGCTTGTGATGTAAAAAAAATGTACTAAGTATGCAATAAATGAACATACATAGCATGTGATGTAAAACAATGTACTAACTATGCACTAAATGGACATACATAGCATAAAATGTAATGTAAAACGATGTACTAGGTATGCACTAAATGGACATACATAGCAAAAACATAATGAAATCATGTACTATATGTGTACTAATGAACATAACAAGCATATGATATGAAAACATGGAAAGCACGAAAGTAACAAGTAGGCACATGTGTTTCA